>JAULBS010138885.1:0-12859 GCA_032355785.1 Symmetromphalus regularis | reverse complement strand
CCGGTATCTGTCCACATCTTGTCATCTAATTCTACTTTGCAGTCCTTGTTTACTTCCCATCTCATAGAACATGTACCGGTATCTGTCCACATCTTGTCATCTAATTCTACTTTGCAGTCCTTGTTTACTTCCCATCTCATAGAACATGTACCAGTATCTGTCCACATCATGTCATCCAATTTTACTTTGCAGTCCTTGTATCTCCAACACATTGAAATTCTACTTTTCTACAAACCATCATGACAGTGTATCTTTTATACAAGAGGTAAAGCTAAATGAAGAAAACATTTCATGTCATTGAAAGAAATCGTTAATGATACCCTAGACAGTCATTCCAAAAGTGGGCAGTACTATCCCCTTAGTGGTGGTGGAAAGATCGGGGTGGGTGGGTGAGTGTTGATGCTAGGGATGTGGCCTGGGAGCCAATGGGAGGTAATCCAAAAGAGTTTGAGAACCAATGACCTAGGCTATTGGTTAATCTGGCAGCTATTGGGTGTGACTCGTGCTACCATAACATATGCTACTCGATTAGCAAGAGATGCACACTTTTCCACAGACAGAACAGAACATCCCATGGCCATTGTTACACTGGTTATGGACAACTGGCTGGAATGAAAGATAACTTGTGATTTCACTGAAGGGTATTGATCTGATGACCCATCTCAGCTCAAGCTGACGCTTTACCTCTGAGCTATATCCTCCTCTCAAAAGTGCTGTTTTCAAAAATATAAAATTTGTTATTTTGTCATCATGATATAGTATCTTTAAAAGAATAGATAAAAAAATTGTTTTCTTATAATTACAATTCAACTTTGTATTTTTCTATAAATCATAATATTGTATCTACAATGTATAATACAATGGCTTATAACTTTAATACAATGGCTAAAGCTTATATATTTAATACAATGGCTAAAGCTTATGTATTTAATACAATGGCTAAAGTATGGTAGTATCTGTAAATCAATGATTAAAGGTAATATCTTTAATACAATGGCTAAATGTAATATCTTTAAAACAGTGGCTAAAGCTAATATCTTTAACACAGTGGCTAAAGCTAATATCTTTAATACAGTGACTAATGCTAATATCTTTAATACAGTGGCTAAAGCTAATATCTTTAACACAGTGACTAATGCTAATATCTTTAATACAGTGACTAGACATAATAATTATCTCTAATACAGTGGCTAAAGCTAATATCTTTAACACAGTGGCTAATGCTAATATCTTTAAAACAGTTGCTAATATCTTTAATACAGTGGCTAATGCTAATATCTTTAAAACAGTTGCTAATATCTTTAATACAGTGGCTAATGCTAATATCTTTAATACAGTGGCTAAAGCCAATATCTTTAATGCAGAGGCTAATGCTAATATCTTTAATACAGTGGCTAAACCTAATATCTTTAATACAGTGGCTAATGCTAATATCTTTAAAACAGTTGCTAATATCTTTAATACAGTGGCTAAAGCCAATATCTTTAATACAGAGGCTAATGCTAATATCTTTAATACAGTGGCTAATGCTAATATCTTTAATACAGTGGCTAATGCTAATATCTTTAACACAGTGGCTAATGCTAATATCTTTAACACAGTGGCTAAAACTAATATCTTTAAAACAGTGGCTAAAGCTAATATCTTTAAAACAGTGGCTAAAGCTAATATCTTTAATACAGTGCCTAATGCCAATATCTTTAATACAGAGGCTAATGCTAATATCTATCTTTAATACAGAGGCTAAACCTAATATCTTTAATACGATAGCTAAAGCTACTGCTTTTAACACAAAGACTAAAGCTAATATCTTTAATACAATGTCTAAAGTCAATATTTTTAATACCACGGCTAAAGCTAAATGAAAATGTGAAAAAAACTATTTCATATCATTAAAATTCATCCTTGTATTTTTCTAATCTAGTGACTTGACACACGATCAATCATGTTAGGTCGTCTTAAGTTTGTTTATGATTTTATGATGCCTTTTTCTGTCATCAGTTATTTGCATTGAAATGAACACATTAAAAGCTTGCTCAAAAATCAATACAAATTATTCTTGGTGTGTGAAGGAATTCGAGTGAGCACTCTTATGATTAGGAATTTGTTAAGTGCATGTCACATAAACTGTAAATATTGGCATTTCTGAGGATCGCTGCCATGTTTATGTGTTACTATATTAATAGCTAAGATCAAGTTTAATAACCAGTTATTTGACAGAGAAGAAATGGGATTAAGAACTCAATGGATGTTTTTGCTTGAAATTTGGTAGACATTATAAGTTGTAGAAGCATTATGAAGGGTAAATGGCTTTTTATGCACCTTCTACGTGTTCTTTTAAAAGAACACACAGAGGGTACATAAAAAGCCATTTACCCCAAGAGATGCTTCTACAACAAATTTATCTTGTCAACATTTTAAACTATATAGTTAATTAATCAAAGTAATACAAAAGAATAACGATTAACAATTTATTAACAAATCTGTACCACACTTATGTGAAAGAAGTCACTTGACAGCAACAAAATATAGTTCCAACAATTTTTTTTTTTAATTGCAAATGTTTGTAAGACAAAATTGTCAATTAAATCCCAATTTTTTAAAACCAAAAATGAATTTAGTAAATAAATAATAATAAAGAACTTAATTACTTCATTGATTATGATTTTTTTAAATATATAATTGGGGTGGCAGTAAATTGTTAAAAATTACAGATGGGATATGAAAAAAATTACCTCTGCTCTCTGGGGTATAAGAGTTTTGACCAACAGCAAACAACCAATGGGATTAAAGAATTTTACATGGAGGCAAGATAATTGATTTTGTCACCTCCATAGATCCTCATTTTACTCATATACAGGGAAGAGAATTTTCCACATTTTATGTCCTGTCCTAATTAATGGACATTAAAATGTGTCACTTGATTTGTTTTGGGGAATGGATCATAGATCAGAGGTAAAGTGTTCAACTAAGGTGTAATGGTTATCTGTTCGATGTCATTCGGTAGACCCATTGGACTATATTTTGTTACAGTAAGTAGTCCACAACAGGTGTGGATAAGGCTGTAGTATGTGCAGTTCCGTCTGTACAAATGTGCCTATAAAAAGAGTAGCCTATGTGGTGGTAGAAGGTTTCTTCAGTGAACTATGAGTTACAAAAAACATGAGTTTACCGATTTAAACCAGTGTGATTGATTTTTATCAAACAATTCTTTCTTTCTTATATATATACATTCTTTTTAAAACTACTTTTAAGTATCTTTTTCATATTAGTAACTATTACAATTATCACATTGCACTTCCTTGTCATACAAGTAAATTTTTTCATATTAATACCTATTACAGTTACACTGCAAATCACACCTTGATTCTGCTTCAAATACGTGTATGTGTTATAAAATATGTTTGTTTATTTAATGTATAAATTTACAAAAAATGAACATCAGCTATTGGGGGTCATACACTAGTTAAATATAAAAATATTTTTAAAATAAGTCCGTGTGAAGAGCTGATATATATATCTAGTACATACAGTATAAATAAAAAAATAAACAATACATACTACTATGTAAAAAATAAAAAATTCAATATAATAAATAACACTATGATAAAAATTAATTCAATGCATTAAGAATGAAAAATAAATTTATTATAAAAATGTGTTTCTTTAAAAATATTAACAGTGAGTTGTGGGTGGAATGGAAATGATTCCATCACACCCTCATTTCCAAATAGACTGTCTTTGACTGTAGGTGAGGACATTCCACCAAAATATACCAGTATGAGAGCAATGTATGTAAAATGATCAGTCAGTGGATCAGATTACAAGAGATTGCTGTAGTCTGATATAAGAATATTGTTTTCTTGTTACTAGCTACTACAGTTACACCACATCACGTTTTCTAACATCTGTAACACAGATTATACAGCAAATGGAGAATAACCTATATACAAAGTGTTTTCATCCTCGATAATTAATTAATTTCTCAGTGCCATTAATTAACTATTCAGATTACTTTGACCTGTAAGTCAAAGAGGAAGTGAGTAATTATGATACTAAAATGCAAAGCGGTTTTCATTACACTTGTCTCCTGACCCACTTAGTGCTTCAGAAGAATGTACTTCTGCTTCACCTGACCATGGTCATTTGTCATTTATTGAGTCTTTGAAATGGATAAAGATTTCCAAGTTATCTTCCAAACCAAGGGAGACGGCTGTGTTTCTTTGCTTTCTTATGTTCCAAGGTGGGTGACAATGTTGCATGTTTATAGTTACAGCATATAGTTACTTCAGTCTCAAAAAATGTGTAAGCCTTGTTTTATAGATAAATGTTGCTCTGTGACTGAAAAAGTTAACATACATTGGCTGTAAATGGATAATTTTAGAACAAAAACAATATATTTTTACAGTGAACATACATTAAAAAAAGATCAGCACTGAATTTGACTTTCAGTTAATGAACATGTGACTGCTAGTCATAAACATGAAATTACAATCTTTTGGAAAATATCGTCCCAACCATGTATGAAGGAATCTTTGTGGTAAATGTTTTTGTGTAGTTTTTTTCTTAAACTGTATTTGTTTTTTTAAAGTGGACTTATTATGGTATTCTTTTCCAAACTTAGGATGAGATTCTATTTATGAGTAATCTATGTATGTATGTCAATCTATATATACAATCGAACCTGCCTATGACTGCCACTCATTACCAGGCAAATGTGGTTGCCATAGAGAGGTGGTCGCCATATACAGGTAATAAATAGTTCCTAAAATTTTAAACAAAATATTTGCATTAGGACTGTTAAGGATCCATATATGCACAACTTCAACTTCTAGTCCTCAATTGCAGTGTCACCTCGTACCCCACTTAGTGTACCTGTGGCGATCATTTGATGCTTTAAAATTCTCAACTCTGAATCTTCAACAAACTTTGACACCTTCTCCTTAATTAGTGGACAACTGACATTTATTCTATGAGCAGTGCCATCTTGCAACTATTTCCAAACCAATTTTGAAAATAAAATATCAGAAATAAACTGCAGCAGTAAATTTAATTTCTTCTAAAGGTGACATGTTTAACTCCATTTATTTAACACTAGATACTCTCTGAACAACTGTTTTTAATGATCACCGCCAATGTTTAGCATAATCAGATTTAAAACACTTGTTAATTAATGAATACACTGGACCACAGATTGCCCCCAATATGTTAGCATGGTGACTGACAACCTTTATATAAAGTTTAAAGGACTGGTGTTCATTAAAGCTAATAAGGAATAAAACATCGAAAAACATCTGACATTTTTGTTTATGACTGAAACATTTCAAGATAATTTGCAGCCAAAAAAAAAAAAAAAGTATCTTTTTATTAACTAATTGTGGCCACAGGCTGCATTGAGGAGGTGGTTGTCATATAGAGGTAAAATGTATAGTAAAATGCATTGGGGGGGGACCTCAGAGTGGCTGTCATGGACAGGTGGCCATCTTATAGAGGTGGCTGCAAAAGAAGGTTTGACTGTATATATACAGTGAGACCTCGTTTATAGAGGCATCATCGTTTTGCTGAAATTTGACCATATTAACAAATTCCCGTACTACTGAAACATTGGGTGTAATCTCCCTTAAAAAATAAATGAAGGGAAAAAAAATTAAGTCTTAAGTCCTATATGTATAATATATACATATACATATATACAGGATTTTTTAATCTCTATACTGGCTTCAACCCAGAGTGAGTGCTCTGCAATGCTCAGTTGGTAGGTGTAAGCCACTTGCACATACCAGTGGTAGACAGTGGGGCTGTGGTCAGGATGAAATTCCTAGCTAGGGTAGTTTTTACACTTCATGTTAAAGCTAATGAAAATGTTTAAAACCAGAGAAATTGCCATATAATAATCACTGAATAAACAATGTGCTGAGGTTGTTAAGCAACCAATTCTTTCCTTTTACATCCAAACATATTCCCAGAAGAACACTGTGTTTAGTATGATAGATACAGAGATTCGTGTGTAGAATATCTACTCGGTACACAGTATGGCAGATGCAGAGATTCGTGTGTAGAATATCTACTCGGTACACGGTATGACAGATGCAGAGATTCGTGTGTAGAATATCTACTCGGTACAAGGTATGACAGATGCAGAGATTCCTGTGTAGAATATCTACTTGGTACACGGTATGACAGATACAGAGATTCGTGTGTAGAATATCTACTCGGTACACAGTATGAGAATATCTACTCGGTACACAGTATGACAGATACAGAGATCCGTGTGTAGAATATCTACTTGGTACACAGTATGGCAGATACAGAGATCCATGTGTAGAATATCTACACGGTACACGGTATGACAGATACAGAGATCTGTGTGTAGAATATCTACTTGGTACATGGTATGTCAGATACAGAGATTGGTGTGTAGAATATCTACTCGGTACACAGTATGACAGATACAGAGATCCATGTGTAGAATATCTACTCGGTACACAGTATGACAGATACAGAGATCCGTGTGTAGAATATCTACTCGGTACACGGTATGACAGATACAGAGATCCGTGTGTAGAATATCTACTCGGTAGACAGTATGACTGATACAGAGATCCGTGTGTAGAATATCTACTCGGTAGACAGTATGACTGATACAGAGATCCGTGTTAGAATATCTTCTCAGACTATTTACATAGAAAGTGATTTTTACATACACATATAAACTGACTTTGCCTAAGGGAGTTGGTTTATTTCTTTGATTTCTTATATTCCAGTGTAGGTGATGCTGAACATTGTTATTACCTAATATATAGGTCATTAGAATAAGAACAATTTAGGCTAAACATTAGACAACAATAGCAGAGAAATTAAACTTTGAAAATACAGTCAAGTCCACTTAATTGCATTCCTGATAATAGTGTTATTTGCATAATATTCTGCTGCACAGAACCATTTGTATGCAAATATATAAAAAGAATTTCTTTTAATTGCATATGCTTTATTTGTAATGTTTGGTTAATTGCATAAGAAACTTTTTGTTTTCTTCCAAAGTGCCAAACACTGTAGTGGATCTGAATTTTTTTATCAAATAATCACAAAATGACCACAAAGTACATGTAAGTGTAGCCATATACTATTTTTACATCTGTAACATGGTCAAAGAATTCCTTACTATATTGAATATTTCTGATTTTTGTGATTACTGTTTTATAAATGTAATTTTATACCAGATAGGACAAGAATAATAACATGATTTTAAACAGGCATTTCTGATAAAGGAATAATCCTGTTAATTGCATAAAATATTTGGGCAAAACACCTATACAATTAAGAGAATTCTATTGTACTGATATGTGATGGTGAGTGAGTTAAGACACAGCAGCTAACGTAAATAGAAGAATGACATGAAACAATTTTTTAAGATCTATTTTAAATGGTCAGTGGTTAAGTATTAAAACTATTTGAGAGATTAAAGTTTTATATATAATGTACTACAGATTGTAGCTTTAACTGAAGACTAAATAGTTGCCTGAAATGTTGTTAAACATTCTTATTGGTTTTGTGCATGTACTGCTTCCGATATGTAAACCTTTGAATGGTCTCAACCACAGTTTAAATATTAAGAATGTACTACAGATTGTAGCTTTAACTGAAGACTAAATAGTTGCCTGAAATGTTGTTAAACATTCTTATCGTTTTTGTGCACATACTGCTTCCGATACGTAAACCGTTGAATGGTCTCAACCACACTTTCTTTCCCTGCTGAGTTAACTAATGAGGTTTGGGGCAAGATACAAGTATGCTATTAGTCGTGTTGGGTTGCACAATACGTTAAATTTAACACAAGGCTTAAAATGAGTGAAAATCAATGTCTGGCAAAAGCCAATTATTTTAACTTTAATTTTTCTCTGACCTTTAAGCTATTTTACAGCTGATAAATCAATATAAACAAAAAATTATGTTGCAGAAAAAATTGAACTGTTTGAAATACTAAACACAAATTATCTTGATTTTTTAATGTCAGTGGAAGAAACGTGAAAAGCATGTTAGAAAAAATATTCTTTTGCAATTTGTGATTGATCTGGGGGCGGAATGTAGGTCAGTTGGTAGAGTATTCATCCGAGGTGCTGTTGGTTGATTAATATTTGGTAATTTTGACAGGTATCATTGGAGATACATTTGTCTAAGGGATCTTTTATATGCACTTTCCCATGGACAGAACAACACATACTATGGTCTTGGTATGCCAGTTGTGCGCCACTGGTTGGTACATGAAAAAACATCAGAATCAGCCCATTGATGGGGTTTGATCCTATGACCACAGCACCTCAGTTAAATGCTGTAATGACTGAGCTAGATGATGCTCGTGATGTTCTAACAAAAATAGATTTATTTCTCACATGACACTGACCCTGCTGGTTTACTGCTTACAACTGTTGGAGTCGTGCCTGGTAAGCTCTGGGATCAAATCTATTGAGAAATGGAATATTTAATCTTGGTATTGGCTCCAACACAGAGTAAGTGTCAGCCACTTGCACTAATAGTGGTCCACAACTAGTTTATCAAAGGATGTAGTACAGCTTGTCCTGTCTGTGGGAAAAGGTCTTTAAAAGATATCTTGCTCCTAATCATAAAGTGTAGCCAATGTGGCAGTTGCTGGTTTCCTCTGAAGACTATGAGTTGCAAAATACCATATGTCATGCCCAATAGCTGCTGAATAAAGAGTAAAAAGTAGGCATCAAAAAGAAAAAGGCACAAAGAGAAACTCTGAGTGTGTCATTTGCTTTAGTTTCATATTTCTTTCAAGATTAACTGATTGAAGGTCAACAAGCTCAACTCACTAACTTTATGTTTGGCTTTCAATTTCTGTAAGTCAGACACACAAAACCAATCTGTTTTGGTATATGTTGTCCAGATTGTTCTGTTTATATATAGATCTAGTGATTATCTCTTACAATGAATGTGTTTGGCTAGTTATGCACAGAAATGTGTGTGTCAGACATCAGATATTTTATATTTCATCAGATGTTAAAATTCTTAAAGGCACCAATGATTTTTTTTTGGATCCACAATCAAGTTTATGCAATCTTTTTAGCCTGATTTCTAATTGACATTTCAACCATCATGATTCCAGATTTAGCCTTTCCTTTTAATACATGTAAATCTAATTTAAACTATGAATTGAGTTTGAACCATTAATGAAAAAAATAAGTGAAAGTGTAAAATTGTATTTAAGCACATGGTTTTATTAAAATGAGCTGATCAGAACACCATACACTTAGAAATTTCAGTTATGGTACTAGCTTTCTCAATACAGGCTTTCACAATGATGTATTAACCCATGGTCAGGCCCAAGTCTGTTAGGTACTTTGGGTTCCCCCTCTGGTACTTCAATCTTTCATCACACTTCAGCTGATAGCCAACACTTGATGATTGGAGTTACATTAATACATGCCTGAATTAAGTTATTAAATAAATTAATCTTACTATTAAAATTAATGCCTGGCTGTGATCCAGAAAAAAAGAATTGTTTAATAACACTCTTAACACATTGGTTAATCAGTGGCTATTATGTGTCAGAATCAAAGTATTCATGACACATGGTCCACAGAAGAAACCCAGTATTGACATGTAGGTTATTTCTCCTTCCATACATGACTGATGTAACAAAACTGTGGTACATGTTGTCATGTCTGTACACATAAAGGCCCCTTGCTTCTAATCAGAAAAACTAACATGTGGCAGTAATGGGATTAATTTTGTCCAAGCAGATGATATCAATGGGAAATAATAAAATGTTTTATTTATTAACTAATAAATAGATTTTCCATATATATTTACACACACACATGATGCACGCACATACACACACACACACACACTCACGCATGCACATACTCGTGCACACACACTCGCACAGTTTAATTGAAACTTATGTAATATTTATTTTAATTATCTATTTATACATGTTGGCTTACTTGTTCCAATGCTCATGTTTGTTTAGCTGATTGATTATTCTAAAGTAATGATGAAAGATTGTTAACCCAGATATATCTCATTGTACTTCTATATGTTTCACATTTCAATCAGCTTTTCAAATTACTTGCTTACATTCATGCTTATTAATTACTAAATGGAAATTTTAAGTTAGCAAAATAAATTATCTATTTCTGTTCCTAGGATTACAACAGAATTGATATAGCAATTCTTTTTTTTTACAAAAAAAAAAAATAATTGTTATCTCACAAAATTTCATGAATCTCAGAAATAGTTGTATGCATTTTTGATATCCTGGAAAGTACTTAATTTTTTTGGTTTTAAAATGCAGGCCTACACTCTGGTTGAATCTCCATCATAAAATTAACATTTTCTGCACAAGTCTTACTAATCTTTGATAATTTTTTCATCACTAACTATTTTCCTGACTGTTTCCTGACATGAAAATATTTCTGTTTAGTATGAACAGTTCATGTAAGTGTGTTGTGACATTTCTACTATCAGCCAGTTGATTTGATTTTGACAATAAATTGATCGGATTCTTTCTAACCACCCTCACGCTTTATTGTGTCAAGGTACATTATTGGCTGATTGGTTGCTAGACAGCTCCTTAATGGTTGCTATAGCGAGCCTCATAGTGGTGTGCTTAACACCACTTGATTTAATTGCGTTCCTGGTTACAAAATTTGTGTCAAGTTTGTTCCCACAAGTTGGATTGGTGATTTTAAAGCTGCAGTCTTTCTTCTCAGTTTTTCAACATTTTTTACTTCTGCATTAAAACAAAATCAGCAGATATTGTTTATATTGTTTACAGTTTCACTGTACAGTCAGACATTCTTATTCAACAACCATTATTTTTCTTTTTACCACATCAATTAATTTCATATAATCTGTTAACAGGAACCTTTCTTAAGAGACTAATTTTTGTTCATTATTGGATGTTTGTATAAGAAAGGTTTGACTGTACATTACAATAGTTAACAAATCTGAGATTCCATCTTTAAGCTTTGGATTTTATTATTGATTTTCTCAATTCCATTTGAAAGTTAGAAATGAGCTAAAATCTTCAACACAGTTCATGCAAATAATATTCTTCCATCAACACTGAATCTAGTTGCTTTACTTTTAGAATGCAATTCATCTCACTGAGCAGTTATATGATGCTCATACATCAAAGGCTGTTAAATAAGTACTATCGATTTTGCATCACGTACCAAGTTAATTTTTCAATTGTATGATCTATAAACATCTTTATATAGGATAATAATGTATGTTGACCAATCTTAACAACAGTTTGAAATTGAGAGCTGTACTGTGTTTATTACTAACACCCACTGGTAAAAAGGGTATTTAAACATTCCTTTCAAGTGGGAAACAAAAATGTTTCTTTAAGGACATTAATAGGGGTCAGGAAGCTGCTACCACCACATAGGCTACTCTTTCCAATCAGCACCAAAGGACAGAGAAGACAGCAGATACCACAACCTTTGATAAAGCAGTTGTGGACCACTGACCAGTGCAAGTAGCTTACATCTACCCTTTGAGCTTTATAGAGCACTCACTCAGATGTGAAGATTAAAAATCCCATGCCTCGATTGAGATTTGATCCTAGTAGCACTCACTCAGATGTGAAGATTAAAAATCCCATGCCTCGACTAAGATTTGATCCTACTAGCACTCACTCAGATGAGAAGATTAAAAATCCCATGCCTCGACTTAGATTTGATCCTACTAGCACTCACTCAGATGAGAAGATTAAAAATCCCATGCCTCGACTAAGATTTGATCCTAGTAGCCATGAGACCAACAGCTTAACCACTGCACCACCAGGGCCGGTCCTTTTAACTGGTACATAGCTCAAAGGTGGAGCAACCACCTGAGTTGCCATGAATAATCCGATAATCCAATTCATTGGACCCATTGGGCTATTTCTCATTCCAGCCAGTGGTCCACAATTTAATGGTATGTGCCAGCAATTCTTTCATTGCTTTTAATGGGCACATTTCTGGTTTGATTTAAAAATAATGAAGATAGATTTTTATAAAAATAATAAAAATTTATCTTTATTTCAATGGAACCTTTTATAGTTTGATTTTGAAATGATGACTTGTTGAGAGATTATTATTTTCTTAAATCTTGGTTTCTGTGAAGACATTTTGTAGTTTGATTTGAAATAAATATAGCGATTTGGAGATAGATTATTTTGAACAAGAAATAACCTGATTAAGAAGGCAGACATTCATTTCTCTCTTGTCCATGCAGTGAAAACATTTCAAGTGATCTCTACCCTTGATGACTTGGGGCTAGAGAATTATTTCCAACTGGTGATGTCTGGGGTTAGTTTGTATTGATTCTGTCATTCAGTGTGCAATGTACTCTCCAGCAGCCAGGCATCAGTGGAAACTGTACATCCAGGATGCAAGTGGCAGCCCAGTTTCCTCATCTGCCACTCGAATAGAAACATAACCACCCTAGTTTCCTTGAACACTGGTCTACTGTTGCAATGATTATGTCAAATGTGGCAGTCGACAAGAAGTTCACATTCATTTTCTCAATTAATTGTTATTACAGCAATTTACAATTTGCTTCATTTTTCAGGAGGATAATGTTTAGTATGACAGTACCAATGATGAATAGAATAATGTATTTATTTTTTATTCTAGATAATGTTTAGTATGACAGTACTAATGATGAATAGAATAATGTATTTATTTTTTATCCTAGATAATGTTTAGTATGACAGTACTAATGATGAATAGAATAATGTATTTATTTTTTATCCCTAGTATGACAGTCAGGGCTCACCCTGGGATAAAAATAGCTGTAGCCAAAAGATTAGCCAAACTGAATTTTTATTAGCCAAATTCAATTT
>JAULBS010138863.1:0-12860 GCA_032355785.1 Symmetromphalus regularis | reverse complement strand
AGAACTATATTGACCATCAACCCACATTATATAGAACTATATTGACGAACAACCCACATTATATAGAACTATATTGACCATCAACCCACATTATATAGAACTATATTGACCACCAGCGCACATTATATAGAACTATTTTGACCACCAGCCCACATTATATAGAACAATATTGACCACCAGCCCACATTATATAGAACTATATTGACCACCAGCCCACATCATATAGAACTATACTGAGCACCAGCCCACATTATATTGAACTATAATGACCATCTACCCACATTATATAGAACTATATTGACCACCAGCGCACATTATATAGAACTATTTTGACCACCAACCCACATTATATAGAACTATATTGACCATCAACCCACATTATATAGAACTATATTGACAATCAACCCACATTATATAGAACTATGTTGACCATCAACCCACATTATATAGAACTATGTTGACCATCAACCCACATTATAAATGTTCGCTATACAGAGTAAATACACACCATAAAGTATAAATATACGCTATAAAGAATAAATGTACGCTATGTAGTGTATACATGCACGCTATGTACTGTAAATGTAAGATTTCCAATGCAAATGTATGATATAGTGTTAATATACATTATACAGTAAAACATTATGCTATACAATGTAAATATATGCTATGTAGTATAAATGTACACTATAGTGTAAATATACGCTATACAGTGTAAACGTATTCTATGCAGTATAAATGAACGCTATACAATGCAAATGAACGGTATGCAATATAAATGAACGATATACTGTATGCATGTAAGCGATTTAGTGTAAATGCATGCTATGTAGTGTACATAAGACATTTTTAGTGTAAACGTATGCTAGTTAGTGTAAATACACGCTATACAAGTCCCCATCTTCATTATCTATGCAGAAACGGGCAAAATCGATTGAGCTCTTCTGACCACACACTAAGCACTCTGTTCCTAATGAGAAATACGAGGATAAAATTCACATGTAGATTTCTCTGATTACCGAATGCTCCCGAGCTCTCGTATGTGTTGTTTAAATTCCGCCTTCAGCACCTGACGCTCACGTCCAACGCTGCCATATGAATGAAATATTTGTAAGGGAAAACATTCCTCCGCTGTGTCTTCGTAACCATAGGGATAGCCAACGCAAAGCAACGGACAGAACAGAAACAGCAAATCAGAGGTGAGCAATACTGCTTTCCCTCAAACATTAGACAGCCTACTGGAACGTATATAACGGACAGAGAGCTTGGAAGCTGTGTCTGCGCTACCGGCGAAAATCATTCAAACAAAAACTTGCGTTATTCCCGACGAAGAGTTATTTAGATCGCGGGATGGGGGAATTAAAGCCTTCAGTATTATAACCATTATAACATTTCTGTAGCACGACATGGCCGAACAACGATAAAACGTGATCAATAGATGGTTTCTCGCTGGGACTCTCGGATATTACCAATCTGTCTTGTATTTTACTTTCAGAGCGCTTTCCAGCGAAACACGACGGGAAACCACTGACGTGCGGCAATATCATTAACCAATGATAAGACTATAACACAATATCATTATCAAACACGATAATATGTGCATGGACGCTATATACAAACAATGCGTTTTTAACAAGCTCTCGTAAAAAGGTATAACGTTACGTAACGTAAATAACCATGTCGGACAAAACCAATTCGCTGGACTCACCTGATATCGTGGAACTGAATGTTGGAGGAGTATTTTATACTACAACATTGTCGACCCTTCAGAAAGAACATTCGTGCCTTTTGGGGAAAATGTTCTCTGACGTTACAAGAAAGAATCTAATTCGCGATGCAAAGGGAAAGTATTTTATTGACCGAGATGGAGTCTTATTTAGATACATACTTGATTATCTTAGAAACTTGACATTGATTTTGCCGGAGAATTTCCACGAACGAGAGCGACTAAAACAAGAAGCGGAACATTTTGAGTTAACAGAATTGGTTAAAAATCTTCATGTAAGTCAACCAAAACCAGGTCATCTGTCTGAAATACCTGCTTCTACACATGGCACAAGAGGGCCCGTTCTTGCTGGAGCTCGACAGCCAGGCATCATCACTATTGGCTACCGTGGCACTTTTGCGTTTGGAAGGGACGGTTTAGCAGACGTCAAATTCCGCAAACTGAGCCGAATCATCGTCTGTGGAAAAGTGTCTTTGTGTCGCGAGGTTTTCGAAGACACGCTGAACGAGAGTCGAGACCCGGACAGAGGAGGATTGGATAGATACACGGTCCGGTTCTTTCTGAAGCATACGTTCATTGAGCAGGCCATGGATATGCTTCTGGAAAAAGACTTCCATCTAGTTGGTAGCTGTGGTTCTGGCACCAACAGTTGTGGTGAAATCAAGCCTGGTCTGGACAACGAGGAGGCTAAGTGGCAACACTACAACGAATTTGTGTTCGTGAGACATTAATGTTATACACGTGTAGAAGCAGCTCATCGACGTGGTCGTTCGAGAGGATACTATTAGTGACTTGGAGTTCATTTAAGTCTTGCTATCACCGAGTTACAATGAAAGTGGAATACTACGTATTCTTTATTGCAGAAATGGTGTGAGATGGAGAATTCAGCAATTCGGCGAACTGTTTTTGATTAGCTCCCAAAGGATTTCTTTCCAAGACATTGAGGATCTATCAAAGGAGCTATATCCAGAGAGAACTGGCAAATCTTATTAAAGGGACTCTGTCCATAGAGGTTACAGACGGTTTCTTCATAAGAGACTGTCAGCATTTGTTAAGGATGGTATATTCACACAGGATAGTAATCTTTGTGAAAGATGGTGTATTTATACAGAACGGTCAGTATTTGTTAAAGATGGTTTTTTCTCAAACGACGGTCAGTATTTGATGCAAATGAATGTAAGTCAACCTTATTTGGAAAAACTGTATAGAGAATGAAAAGTATACTCGTAACAGCAAACTTTACTTTATTTTAATGATGCACGATCAAATATGTTGATAATAAATTCTGTAATATTATATCGATGTATATCTGAGTAGTATATGAGATTGATGATGTTACATCGCACAAACATGCAAATAGATAAACTACAGAGGCTATTAAACAAGGTGCGTTTTTCGTTAAGACACGTGCTTGCAAATAAACCACTAGTTTGTTACTTGTTTCTACTAGTACACTTAGTTTCAGAAAACTCTGAATATATTTAAATTTGGGATTTGGCATCTACATAACACAAATTTTGAAATATTGTTTGGAACCTATTTCAGTGATGTCTTAAACCGTATATATACGTGAGACAATTTTTGTGATAACTACTAAAGATCGTTTGTGTTACGGATGCCATTGTCATAAATGATAGACCTTATTTCACGAACATCAGATATCAGAATTTTCAAAGTAAATCTTGAGTGGTAATCCTCGTAGATTTGCCTATACCTTTCGTAAAGTCTGCCTTGTCATAAATCTCTACAACAGTGATATCAATTAGATGTTGTCTCTTTCTGCGTGTTTAAACTAGCTAACTGCATAATTCAATATTCTCTGGTGATTCTGACGATGCTTCTATAAAACGCCAGTTAAATTGATAATTTCATTTAAAATAACTACGTTCTTTATATCTAAAGATTTCATGAAAATGTTCCAGATTATGTTTTAAATCCTTTGTAAAAACTATTGCCGTTAAACACTAAAGGCTGGAAATTATCTAGTTTGTGCCGGATATTGTTGTCACACAATTTAAACACAATATACACTCGTTTTATAGGTTTTATAGTGTATGCGTTTTGCTATTTAAAGTGATATTATAGAGTGTCCAACAATTTTAACGTTTTAGTAATAAACAGCACAAATAAAACCACACGCTTAAAACTTTAATATGTTTAAGTTCTCATAACGTTTGATTTTACGTTTATGAGATCTGCAACAGTAGCCATGGAACGAAAGATTTTGATACTTCCTATTATGGATATGACGTCACACTAAATGTGTATAATATGGATATAACCATTAGCACAATAGTTAGATTGGTCCAAAGAGATGTGTGAAGACCTGTTAGATATAATTATTGCCATTTCATAAACGATGTTTTGCCTGGCGGTTGTTTTATCTTCTCAAGTAATTTTGAAACGACTAAAATGGTAGTCCTCATTAAAACAAAATAAAAAGTGTCAACAAAAAATCCTGTCGATTTAACACAGAAAGGGTGATATTCACAATATCAATACAAAACAACTGAAACATGAATGTTGGATGAAACGTGCAACACATTTTATTGAGACTGTCACTGGATCGATCCTTCTTAATAGACGCATTTACAGATTGGGCTATTTTTCGTTTCAGCCAATGGTTCACACCAGGGATAAGTGCTGTCCTATCTGTGGGAAAGTGCCTATAAAAAAAACCTTGCTGCTTATTGGAAAGAGTAGACTATGTGGCGGTAGCGGGTTTCTTCTAAAGAAACATGACAGAATGACCATATGTTTGATGTCCAATAGCCGATAAGATAAAAATCAATGTGCTTTAGAGGCGTCGTTAAATAAAATAAACTTTACTTTTCTGTGAATCAAATCTTCCAAAATGACAATACCCGTGACTAGCCACTTATTTCTGGTTATATTAAACAATCCATATTTTAAAACATCATAAAAAGTGTCACGAAAAATGTTTGCAATACTTTATATTATATTCGGAGTAGCTATAAATTCAAACCTTATCAAAACAGGTATAGAGAATCACGTATTCCTGAAAACCAAATGACAGGGTTAACAGGAAGTATCTGCTGCGCATGCTAAGTTTAATCAATCCTGGCATTTAACGACATTAATATTTATGACATTATTACGTACCGTTATTTTTGGAAAGTTACATTTCCGTAGCCTACTGAGATTCAATGTTTTTCTAATCTCCAGCCCTTAGCATATACGCAAGCAATTATTGCATGTGGTTTTCCGAAAAATCATCTCTCCAAAATTATCACGAGTCTCACAATCAGGTGCGGACACAAGAAAGTGGGGGTGAGGTCAACTGGCGAATTTATTTTGGTTTCCCATTTTTGAGCAATTCTATTTAAATTATGTGAGGAACCACGGGGAACCTAAATATGATAGTAGTGTAATGAAGATTTACGTCCGATAGCCGATGACAAGATAAAAATGTACTCTAGAGGGGTCGTTAAATAAAACGAACCACTTTGTTTTGTAATAAAGACGTGTGTAACATCACTTTCTGCTCATTTCCTCATTTTTATACATGAAGTAAAAAATCGTTTCTTAGAAAACTAAAGTGGGGGTGGAGTTGGGGGTGGCGTTGGGGGTGGCGTGCTAGCAAATCCCCTTATGTGTCCACCATTGGCGTCTAATGATCTTGTAATCTTTTTAAAATTACGTTTTTACGAAGACTGCCACTTTATTAACCATTTCGAATAATAATTAAATATAAAATGCTGTCGTCATTATTAAAAAAATAAGAAAAGGAATATTTTACTCACAGTGTGTGTTAAAACTCACTGTTATTCCTAAAATAATGTTATTTTCACTGGTACTTGTGTTTTGTCTTCTGAAACAATTTTGATATTTAAAATAGCTAAAGTGGCAGTCCTCATCAATAACGTTTAAAAAAAAAAAAAAAAAAAAATATAATTTATGAGGACTTGATAGCTGATATGAACTGATTTAAGCGTGTATTTGTGTGGTTTATTACTAAAATATGTTAAATTAACGTACATCTTACAACATACCTCCAAAAATAAGTTATTTATTCTATTGTCCAAGACCGATTTTATATATATATATATATATATGTATATGTATAAACAAATGTGTAGGTGTGGAAGGAATAACATCATCAAGTGTTACTACAGAGTTCCCAAATCAAAAACAATCCGCATTTCGGGAGAGCCCGCATCATGGTTCTTTGGAATGTCTATCAACACATAATGACCCTAACACTTCGTATCACTGCATGTATAGTAACAAGTCATAAGTGCGCACTGCTTTATGCAAAGATACTTTTCTGAATGAAATATGACTTTTATCTTTCAGTCTTTGAAATGCGTGACCATTTTTGTTTGTTTGACGACATCAATAGAGCACATCTATGAATCATCGGCTATTGGATGTCCAACATTTAAAAATTCTGACACTTAGTTAAGTGTGAACCAGCGCCTGGTTTTGAACCACATTCTTCTGCTTGAGGGTCCGTGCCTTAAAACTAGACACAAAGGACTGATTTCTCGTCGACAGTTCAACCTCGATTCAGTTCAAACTGTGTCCACACGTGTTAAAAGAATGGTTTGAACTGTAGAGCATGGCTGAACCGTCAACGAGAAACGGGGCCTAAATCTAGCCTGACAGTGACAAACGCGCGAACTGTACTGAACAGTTTTGAAGATAATAATGGCTAATTGTTGTAGAAAATCAATAGGAAGCTGTGCTGGAGTATGTTTACGGTACAAGGTATTAATCAATGGAAACACTGTTCATTATTCCTTGCGAGTCCTTAAATGTGCTGACATGACAAACACAATAAACATTTTTAATGAAGTCTTTCAAATATTATTTCAGGAGAAAGATATTTTTTTTCGCCTGAAATATATTCGCGGTTAATAACGTGCTCGAATGAGCTATGCACGTCTTGTATTGATTTCCTTAATTAAAATATAGTTTGTGTAGATAGAATTACAATTAACATTTTCTAAAAGCAGTAGTAAGCATCATTCGTTTCAACATATTTTCTTAAAATAGAAAATAAATATTCTCTTACTGACATTATCAATAAAAATATCGATCATATTTATGAAGAAATTGAAAAAAAGAAGAATTAATTTCTTAAGTACAATTTGATGAGCATATTGTAAATGTCACATTTTTGTGGACCATAAACATCCTTTTATAACATTTTCTTTTCGCTCTTTCCATTTACATCTTTTACTATCATTGCAATCATATAATGTGACAATATGAATACATTTAATAATGATATATGTTAATGTTCCTAGGTACTGTTGGACTTATAATTGAATTAAACACGCTAATGTTTTGGACCCGTTCCACGCGACACTGAATTTTTGCTCTATGCAAGATACGTTTTATTTAATAGTGGCGGTATGACCGTACTTGTTAAGTTATAGGTATGTGCTATCACGTAGACTGATAATATGTCATTGGCGTCTCGTGTTATATTCCGCTGACGGCTCAATCCTCGTAACGTATGTTACATCGCAATTTTTTTCTGATTCATGTTATCATATACATTTGTGAGTAATGATACTCTTTGCACTAATTATTTTCAAAGAAAGTAGGAAACCCTCGACGGACATAAATATTTATTTATTCAGATTTTATTATGTTACGTGTGTTACATTTTCGTTAAATGGGCTAAAAACGATAATTAAATGGCACAGTATTTCCTGTCAGTGTGTTACTAGTGCTATTTGTACATAATTGTACGTTTGTATAGATTGAAGGTTCAACTGTCGTTACTGTACTGCAAAAAAGCTCTAACATGTACTGTCGTTACTGTACTGTAAAAAACTAAAACATGTAACGTATTTAATATAATTTAATATAATATACCTCTCTTCAACATATGTTGTGTGCGTAGAGTTTATACGTTCACTTCATTTGGTGATTTAATATTGACTGAAGCCTTCCATGTTACAATTTGCTGTCAAGCTCTTCTTAACGTTTTAAAACTTTCCTATAGAACTAAAATAATTTGTTATTTGTCAACACATTTCAATGTGATGCTTCTTTAGTACAACTAAGGTCTCGTAAAAGTCTTTTAATGGTAATCAGAGGATATAGTGTTCCACATCCTCAGGAAAAGTGAGGGTATTGGGACCTCCTTGTACAAAAATCAGGGGTATTCATACCTCCAGAGGGGAAACTCAAAGGGTATAAGCCACCGTGAAGAAAGTTTGAATTAACTTGAACTTGGCTGTTATAAAAGTAAAATAACAAAAAATGTTTTTTGATCACTATGTAATTATTACTGATACACTTAAAACTAGTGTGTTTTTTAAAATTCAGCTAGCTTTCCCTTATAACGTGGTAGTCCAACTCTTAAAATATTACATTGCACACACACTCACAGAATATGTCACTTTGAGCAATCTCCAATTTTATATCTTGGTTTACGGGCGAACTTTGTGAAAATGGCAGGATGGAGGAGGATTAAAAATTAAAATAATTTAGATTTGTTTATTTTAGTTTACGAGCTACATTCTTTCAAGAGCAGAGAGGATGAAATGAAAAAAATTCAACAACTACGAATATTTTTTTGTTATTTATTGTAAAAATAGATATTTAAACCATATGTCTTAGAAAGACCAAGTGGTCAAAACAAATAAAATAGAAACTGAAAAAAACCTGTTACCATTCAAATAAATAAAGAAATCAAAGTGGTTATAATCAATAATGCTTATACACCATAAAGTGGTGAGTCACATCAGGTATGAATGGAAAAAGTCGAAATAATGATAATTTAAATGAGAATCAAACTGCCACATATACCTATGTATGTTGTTTTTACCAAAATGTACACATTGAAGGCGTAAATCACATCAGATATGATTGGAATGTGCGGCAGCTGTTCTAAAAATACATATTAATATATTTTATATTGAAAACAGGAGTTAAAGGAGTAGTTTTCCCCACTCCAGCTAGCCATAGCCAATAAAATTTACCAAATTGTTACTCGACCGAACAAGCTAACAGAATCACCCAAGTTCGGCTACTTCCGACTACATCAATATTTTGACGCAAACATGCGACTGGTTCCAAATGATAATTATTTCCGAAGTTATTGGTCTTTTTTAAATTCCCAAAATGATATTCGTCCATATTACTGCTTGTATCCAGGTCCGTAACGCCGGACGTAGTAAACTATGATCGACTTACCTACCTATCCAAAATCCTAAAATAACGTCTGCCACAACCCTCCCTTCTGATTTACAACATCAGGAGGTACTATACCTCCATTTCTACGTGATGTGGAACACTGCATATTATTGGTATTCGTACATGTCTGTCTGTTTATATATATATCATAGGCGGTTACACTAACGAACTCTCGACTGATATATACTGGGATCAAATCTCAGGTGGACTCATGATTTTTAAACTCTGTACCGTGTCCAGTACAGGGTGAGTACCTTACAAGTCTCAGTGGGCATGTGTACACCACTTACACCGACCAGTATTATATATACACTTTCTGTTCTGTAAAATATTAAGTAACGGCCTTTTATCAGCATGACTTTCTGTGATAGATATTACATAAAGATCTATGTAATTACTATGTTAGGTGATTATCACCTAATAGAGACTTTATTCGGAATAGTGCTCGGATAAATTGTTGATGGCAAGATAATTACGACGGATCCCTGTAGCACTTTGGCAGCTGTCACACCTATTACGCTGGTTGAAAAACTAAGCATTTTTCTTTGAGTGAAGCTTATTACCTTGGAGTCACTGCTTCTCAAACTAGCTCACATCGCAGATAAAAAAATGTAGTCTTAGTTTTCAGTTTTTCTTGATGTCAGGCATCATTTCCAGGATATGTTTTCATCAGTTTGCGTTAAAATCAATGTATTTAACAAATAAAAGCTGCAAATTAGGCAATGTAAACTCGTCGTAAAAAAATTTCAGTCAAGGGAATCGATCCAGTGACCACACGTATACTATGCGAACGCTTTAGCTTTTGAGCAACATCCCACTCCGAGCTATTATATATCTAACAAGTTAACGAATAATAATAATAATAATAATAATAATAATAATAATAATAATAATAATAATAATAATAATAATAATCATTATCATCATCATAATCCTAATGATAATGTTTGTTGTTTGTACGTATTTTGTCTTTATAATCCAATTACGGTTCGAACACGCTATCGTGAACACTCAACTTTCTGTGCCGTCTGTCAAGGACAGATGTCAGTGTTATTAGGAGAGACGAAATTCACAGCCGCCACTCTCTTATGGATTTTTTACTATTTGCCATCTCACAGACATGATAGCACAAACCACGGTCTGTGATAAAATGTGGGCTTTGATAGTCCAGCGGTAGTGATTCAAAACCCGTTGGAGGCTGGCTCACACTTGACAACATGTCAAAATTACCAAATGTTTGACATCGAATAGCCAATGATTAATAATTCAATATGTTCTAGTGGTGTTAAAGAAAACAAAGCAAATAATTGATAAAACGTATAAGTGGTATACACCTACTCAGTGAGATTTGCAGACCAATCATTGAGTTGGAGCAAGTACCGATATTACAAATCCCTGCCTCGACTGAGATTTGATCTCGGTACCTACCATAGTCCTACATCGTAACCACTGCACTACCGGTGGCGGTATAATAATAATAGGTTGTATTTATAGCTTATATCCAATTAAGGTTCAAACACGCTGTCCTGGGTAAACAACTCAGCTTCCTATTTAACGTGCGTTAAATTATCACAGCACACATTTTTTCTATTTCACTTTTATTAAATTATCACAGTACACAATTTTCCTATTTCATGTGTGTTAAATTATCACAGTACACAATTTTCCTATTTCACGTTTGTTAAATTATCACAGCAGACAATTTTCCTATTTCACGTTTGTTAAATTATCACACTCACAATTTTCCTATTTCACGTGTGTTAAATTATCACAGTACACAATTTTCCTATTTCACGTTTGTTAAATTATCACAGCTCACAATTTTCCTATTTGCTTAGACTAGTTACTATTGGCATTTGAGAATGGTTGGTTGGTTGGTTGTGTTTATTTTCTTGCTTATATCCAGGTTCCTGTGTTGTCTGTCCAGAACAGTGGCTAGTGTTAGTAGGAGAGACGAAACCCGTTGCCGCGGCACTAATGCGGCTACTCATGGATAAGCAGAAAGGGATCCTTTATATGCACTATCCACAGACAGGATAGCAGATACCACGGTCTTTGATAAATCAGTGGTGGACCGCTGGTTGGTGTAAGTTGTATACATCTACCCACTTAGCCTTGCTGAACACTCACTCTGGGTTGGAGCCGATACCGAGATTAAAAATCCCAAGCTTCGACTGAAATTCGATCCTAGTATTTACCAACCACGAGACGGATAGATTAACTGCTGCACTATCGGGGCCGGTAATAATAATAAAATAAACTTTAAGTATATATAGCCGGATTCGAACCTGCGGCAGCGTTCTGCATGGCTTCAGTTGTGATTATCTACTTGCCGTGATTGACATCTGGAAACGTTATCTGACATTCTGCATTGTTCACTGGGGTTGATTTACTAATAGGAAGAGCAGAACAATTAGATAGCACTGCCCGTGGTGAACGTGGTGGGTCTCGTTCATCCTTTACAATCAATCGATCCCAAATACAAACCATACCCAGAGGATGCCTACATTCGAAGCCGGAGCGATGTGAATCAGAAATAATCATTACTTTTATTTCTTCACTGAAATACATGTTCGTAGATTAGTGAAACAAATTTCTCTTCCATACTGTCTTGACCAGAGAACATCAAAGCATCTTAGCTATGCTTCTCGTGGCTTGTAGATACTGGGATGAAATATCAGTCGAGGCATGCGATTTAAAATCTCAGTATCGGCTCCACCCAGAATGAGTGCTCCGCAAGGCTCAGCGGGTAGGTGTATCCTACTTAAACCGACCAGTGGTCCACAACTGTTTAACAAAGGCCGTGATATATGCTATTCTGTCTGTGGGATTGTGCATATAAAAGATCCCTTGCATTAATGTGGCGGGTTTCGTGTCTCCTACTAACACTAACCTCTGTCCTGGACAAACAGCACAGGAAGCTGAGTTGTGTGTCCAGCGTGCTTGAACCTTATTTGGATATAAGCACGAAAATAAATACAACCAACCAACCAGCCAACCAGCCAACCAGCCAAGCAAGCAACCAACCAACCAACCAACCAACCAACCAACCAACCAACCAACCAACCAACCAGCCAACCAACCAACCAACCAACCAACCAACCAACCAACCACCCACCCACCCACCCACCCACCCAATCAACCAACCAACCAACCAACCATTTTATAATGGATAGTGTCTCGTGTTTGTATTTTATAATATCTTTTTTTAAGGTTTAATACTTGTATCATTTTATAATGTATAGTCTCTCGTAATTCCATAAGGAATGGTTTGTGCACTTTTATGTATTATATTTCTTTTTGTATTGTTATTATGTGGTGCACAAGGTGAGACTTAAATATAATATCTGTCTGTCTGTCTGTCTGTCTGTCTGTCTGTCTTTCTGTCTGTAAAATACCAACTGGAAAAGAAAGTTCAAGTCTAGGTTGACGAAGTAGTTTAATATACGGTATATAAAGAAAACTCATCTTAGGAAAAGGAAATCACAAAATCGATACAGACATTACTATTGTATTTTTGAAGAGACACTAGTCTGTTTATTGTGTTATCAAAGATATAGCATATTTCTCAGATATACGGTTGATATACTATTGAAGGGTAGTACATAACAAACTGGAACCGGAGGTGTAGTGGCTAAGCTGTCAGACTCACAACTGGTAGGTACTGGGATCAAATATCAATTAAAACATCTCCATACCGTCTCCAACCCAGAGTGATTGCTCCGCAAGGCTCAGTGGGTAGGTGTATATATATCTTTAACTTTGAGCTTTATAGCTCATCAGTATACATGAAACATAATACATAAATATGACAGCTGCATATAGTGCAGGAGATGCAAATACAATATAACAATGATTACATAAAATATAAACATAAAGTAATACACAATTGTACATAATGGTTTGATATTAGTCATAAGGTGTTTCTTAATCTGTTACATTCAGAGAGGTATTTACC
>JAULBS010138852.1:0-12860 GCA_032355785.1 Symmetromphalus regularis | reverse complement strand
ACAGCAGCATGCAAGGTAAACAGTACTAAAGTGTTGAGTTATGCTAACAGTAGTAGTATGGTCATCTATGTATCTGCACAGCAGCATGCAAGGTAAACAGTACTAAAGTGTTGAGTTATGCTAACAGTAGTAGTATGGTCATCTATGTATCTGCTAGTTAATAAGATAAATAGCTGACCAGACAGCATCAACTCAATTAGCCAGCTTTCACACAATTCTCTTCCCTGTTGTTTATTGCATTACTTTCATCTCATACACCAATAAGTCTGTATTATCTTGTCACAAGTAAACACAAAGTGTGGTTCAGCAGTAGAACGTCGGACTCTCAAGCTGATAACAGTGGTTCAAAACCCTTTGGAGGCTGGCTCACACTTGACTACATCACACTTGAATACGTGTCAAAATAACCAGATTTTTGACATCCAATATCCGATGATTAATAAATCAATGCGCTTTAGTGATCTCATTAAACAAAACCAAAAAAATAAAAAAAGGTGATCGTATCCACCACATTGAGAAAAACTAAAAAACTCATTGATTGCAATATTTAAAAAAAAATTCTTGTTGGAAATATCTTTTATAAAAAGAATGTTATATAAGATGAAATTTAAACTGTTTTTTTACATCTAGAAGATAAATGGGATCAAAGTTACACCAGGAACAAATTGAGTTTTTCAGATATAAAATGTCAAACTGAAGAATGTCAATCCACAATGGTTAAAACTGAAGCATCTGTTTGTGAAAACACACCAGACTATACCACATAAATTATTCATAATTCCAAAATTAATCACTAAAAGTATCAGATATAAATTATTACACAAAGAAATTCAAAGAAACTAAATTATTAATAAATATTCTATTTTGAACACTACAAAATATATCAATAGTAATGTTTTAATCACTATTCATGTAAATTTAAAACTTTATCTCCTGTACTTTAATCATAGAACAGATAAATCAAATAAACGTTATTAAAGATGCATTAGTTTTAAATTTGTTTTGGTTAGTTTTAGATACAAATTTCAATATTTCATACCTTTACAAGATAACACGGATCATAATTATAATCTGGTTCTCTGTTTGTTACAGCTGTTAGTAGCTGTTTCATCAACTGCATACAGCTGTTAGTAGCTGTTTCATCAACTGCATACAGCTGTTTTCTAATAATCAGGTACATCAGGAATGGCAGTAGGCCCTGGATCTGGGTGCTGAATTAGGAACCCCTGCTGACTTGACACAAATATATCTATTTTATATTAATTGTTTTTATGGGTCTTTGGGTGTCCACAGGCCCCCAGGCACTTGACCCTGCTAGCCCCCCTCTTTCAAGGGCCTGTGTATAATTATACTAAATAGTGCATAAATGAGACTATTTAAGTGCATACATAATGAAATGCATCAGTTTTTTTTCTTCATATCATGGATCCACAGACATCAATTTTGGCTAAAATGGAATACAAATAAAATTCTGTTCTGAAGCATTTTTATTTAAATTTTCCTACTGATCACATCAGAACCAATGGAATTTGCCGGAGAGAATAAAAAATATAAAACTTACTCTTAAGTAATAAATCACATATAATCAGTTTCAGGGCTGTATCTGGGTCCGGTCTATTTTTGTATGGCTTATTTTCAACGATTCTGTGCACTCGTGAACAATGACATCAGAATAATTATGTTACAAAAATACAAATCTTCACTTTCAGAAAACAAAATTAGAATTTTTTTTACTTTTTTAAAGGTTGAGTAATACACAACACTCATTTGGCATTGTAGATTCACTAAATAACATGCAACATCAATACATACTAAAATAAGTACCAATTGTCATTAGCAGAGCTCACAAACATGACAATGTGTCGTCTGCGTTAAGTTTAGAAAGTCACGTGATGTATGTTTTATGCAACGACAATTGGACTGTAAGTCTGTCTAAAAATAGACCGGATCGGATACAAATTCCTAAATAGTCAACATCCGACCTGGTAGGGATTTCTTTTTTTTTAAATATATAAACACATAACATTTGAAAGATTTGTTGGTTGATTTTAATAGTAACATAAAAAAGGAAAATATTATTCTGCTACATTGATTGTGCACAGAAGCTTTTCCCCCTTAATAGACCGGAAACTGATTACACGAGGATATATATTTTGTTAAATTACATGTACCCAAATGCTTATTCAATTAAACAAATGTCAGCTCTAAGCCAATCAAGCATGTGACATGCAGTTAATGACAGGAGAGAGGTTTTTTATCAAGTCCAAACAAGTCGTGACAAATTTTATTTTTATTTTGCCCTGGAACTTGAGATTCGAAAAAAACCTTCACCTTATTTTGTGGGGTATGAGAAATAGTAAAACACAATTACTTTAAGTCACCTTTATCAGTTATATTGGTTTCATTATCAACACGTCTGTCATTGAGAACAGTATTATATAGCTATGCATCCATGCATTTCCACATGTGTAATAAATATAAAGGATGTCCATATTTATTCAGATAAGTTTCTGTTTATCAGTACAAGAAACAATGCAGAGGCAGCTGTGTTCAAACAAAGGCCAAATGACAATCTATACCACATTTATATTACATCACACATAACTTACTTCATTAGAAAGAGTATTTCATTAAAACAATCTTGTACTAACTCGGTCTAGTAACACATATGTCTTTATGAATTCATAAAAAGATTTAAAATCTCCACTGCCTCATAGGCAACTCTTAGCATCAACAGGTATTTTATATGCTTGTTCTTGCAAAGAGGACATGATACACCACAGTTGCTGGCACATCAGTGGTTAATCACTGTCTGGAATGGGTCCAGCGAGAGGGATTAATGACTGATGCTCTACCAAACAGCTATATCTCGGGCTAAATTAAAAGTCTGGGGAATATAAAGATGACTTTATTTTCATATTATCATGACCAGCCTCCATGGCACAGTGTTTAGTTATCGGATTTGTGGCTGGTAGGTACTGGTATCAAATCTCAGTCAAAGCATGGGATTTTTAATCTCAGTGTTGGCTCCAACCCAGAGTGAATGTTCTGCAAGGCTTAATGGGTAGGTGTATACCTGTTAACCAACCAGTGGTCCACAACTGGTTTAACAAAGTCCATGGTATGTGCTATTCTGTCTGTGGGAGAGTGCATATAAACAATCCCTTGCTGTTTATTGATAAGAGTAGCCACAATAGTGTGGTGGCAGTGGGTTTCGTATCTCCTGCTGACACTAACCTCTGTCCTGGACAGACAGCACAGGAAGCTGAGTTGTGTACACAGGACAGCGTGCTTGAATCTTAATTGGATATAAGCATGAAAATAAATACAACCATCAACCATATTATCATTTTTTTAAAATCTATTATCAATGACATGTTTTTATCCAGAAATGAAATATAATCAAATCACTATGATTAAACATTTTTTTTAATTTAAAATAAAATGAAACATACAGAATACTGAACTATTTCTTTCACTATTATAATTAAACAAATAGAAATATTAACCGAATATCAAAAGTGCATGCCTAACCAGAAATACTTCACTATTACATTAAAACAGTGTTGATGAGAAATATCAAGTTGCAGAATGTTATATTTAAAGTATTAAATCAACACACTGGAGATGTGCATCAATGTTAGCTGATGAGAAAGTGCGTCTCTTATAACACTTGGATTTCAGCGAGCTAGCAAACGCCAGTGGGATATCAAATATTGATCTCCCAGTAAATGATCATCTTTCTCTATTTTAGCAAACTCTTCACAGATCTATCAGATTAAAGCTTTTTTGACAAGAACCTTGTGTGCATTAGCTGTTACTCCTAAGAGAATAAAATAAAAACATCATTTGGTTACGAGAATAAACTAAAGAAACTATTTTCTATTCCTGAATGCCTATTATAATATTTGTTCTGAACAGTTTCTAAATATTTAATAAAACATGATTTACTATGAGAATAAAGAAACTATTTTCTATTCCTGAATGCCTATTATATTTGTTCTGAACAGTTTCTTAAATATTTAATAAAACATGATTGGCTATGAGAATAAAAAAACTATTTTCTATTCCTGAATGCCTATTATAATATTTGTTCTGAACAGTTTCTAAATATTTAATAAAACATGATTGACTATGAGAATAAAGAAACTATTTTCTATTCCTGAATGCCTATTATAATATTTCAGGGATGAGAGCAGGTCAGACCTAAAAAGAAGGGTCATTGCGAGAAAGTTCATAGCTTGTTTCTTTATTGCAGAAATTACATGGTCAGATATATAGGACTACATGTGAGTTAATATGTGAGTTAATATTCTGTGAGTCTTCTGCCAGATCTACCCACCCACCACTTTATTTTCTATATGAATTTGGAATAATCAAGAAACCACCGATCGGCAGGAAATTCTGAACCCTGATATTTGTTCTAAACAGTTTTTAAATATCTAATAAAATATGACAGGCAATGAGAATAAAAAGACTATTTTCTATTCCTGAATGCTTATTATAATATTTGTTATGAACAGGTTTTAAATAGATCTAATAAAATATAATTGGCTATGAAAATAAAAGTACCGTTGCACATTCCTGTATTCCTATTTTAATATTTGCATTCCCAGCTGTATTTAAATAGCTAATAGAGACTTCCTGAAAACACTTATAAGGCAGAGTAGGAGCAACTCCAGAGAATGTCTCAACCATTGTTTACCATTCATCTTATAAGTCGAGATAACATCACTGCAAATAAAAGTGTGTGGATAATTTCAGAACTGATCTCAATAGCTGACAATTTTGCAGTTTTTGAAATTTGTTTTTTTATGTCAAGATAAAGTTATTGTAAGAATGAATGGATCTAACTTTACAACATTTGTCTTGCTAGGTAATAAAGTAAAGTTTGTTTTATTTAACAATGCCTTTAGGGCACACTGATTTTTATTTTATCATCGGCTATTGGACGTCAAACATATGGTCATTCAGAGATATTTCTTTAGAAGAAACCCACTGATGCCACATAGCCCTTTCCAATAAGCTAAAAGGGGTCTTTTATATGCACTTTCCCACAGACAGGAGAGCACATACCACAGCTTTTGATGAACCAGTTGTGGACCACTGGTTGGAAGGGAAAAATATCCCAAACTGCAAATGGGTCTGCCAAGAAGGATTGATTCGACTGCTAGGTAACAATGCATGCTTGTTTATATGAAAGTAGTATCTGCCATTCCTTTCACATATGTGAACACATATTTTGACATTTCATGTGCTTGTATGTTAAGACAAATCATAAACATGTTTTTGTCACATTCATACTTTACATATGTAAAACAGATGTTCACTGTTCACAGATTTAACATAGTGATGCAAATAAAATATACACCTTGTCAAAAGTATAGCACCAACCATTTTACTTTAAATCTACTAATCCATGTGAAAAGTTTTTTTTTTTTTAACAACACCACTAGAGCACATAGAGCTATTGATCATCGGCTATTGGATGTCTAATATTTGGTAATTGTGACACAAAGTCAGTATGAGCCAGAATCCAATGGGTTTTGAACCACTGTCTTTAACTTGAGAGTCTGATACCCTACCGCTGGATCACTGTTCACCAATATGAAATGCTGTAACAACTGCCAAGACTATAGTTCAAACACATGTAACACTTAAAACAATGTCCATATTCTCAACAAAAAAAATAATAATATGGTCTATGTCTTCAAATTATGTGGTTTACACTTAAAAATATATTTATTTAGTTTCAAAAAGTTCACAAAATAAAAACAGAAATTTAAAAAGCTAGTTTTTATTTTTAAACTCATGAAACAGGATAAATGATTTCCATGAATTTTTATTCTACCTATGATGGTCATTCAGAGATATTTCTTTGGAAGAAACCCACTGCTGCCACATAGCCCTTTCCAATAAGCTAAAAGGGTCTTTTATATGCACTTTCCCACAGACAGGACAGCACATACCACAGTTTGGGTAATTATGCCCACTCACTCTCTACCTCACTCTCTACGTTATGTAAAGTTGTTTCTATATTTAACAATGCCTCAAGAGCACATTGATTTTTATCTTACCACCAGCTATTGGACATCAATCATATGGTCATTCTGACTTAATTATTTAAAGGAAATTCGCTGCCACCACATAAGCTACTCTTTCCAATAAGCAGCAAGAGATATTTTATATGCACCATCCCACATCCTTTGATGAACCAGTTGTGGATCACTGTTTGGAATGGAAAATAACCCAAACTGCAAATGGTTCCACTGAGAAGGATGAATCCTATGACTGACCGGTTCACAGGCAAACACACTACAATGTGAGCTACATCACGCTCCTCTCTCTACTTTATGAGGTGAAACAAGTAAAGTCTTACAACTTAATCATCAAAGATTGGTGTTAACAGAGTAACGTAGTCCAAATATAGAAAAGAAATAAAGTATTAGAGTAGTGTTGGCTGCCACCAAGGAATCAAGTCAGAAGTGGATTTCTGCAAGCGGATCACGCAACTTAAGAACCAATCTATGGATATCCCAACAGATTAAACCATCAAAGAGTTGTGTTTATATACCTCACACACATAAGAGTTCATTGCACCTCAAACAATTTTCACTTCAAACACATAAGAGTTCTTTATCTAACATCAAATACTTTATATATTACACTGGTTTACAGTTGTCTTTAAGTTTAAAAAAAATTGTAATATATACACTATGTACAATTTTTTATTAAAGATTTCTTGAGAATACCTTATGGTAAATAGTTTTAGTACAGTTACTGTAATAATTCAGTTAACTTCTTTAAATAAAGTATTTATTATTATTAATATTATTTAAAAAAACAAACCTTTCATTAAATGGTGAACAATTTTAGTTCTCTTTAAAAAAAAAAAAGTTAAAACTATTTGTACAGTTAATTCTATGACTACAGGCCATTTTAAAGTATTAAATAACTTGTAAAAACATTTGTAGACTTACTTCAGTAACAGCATACTGTCTTCATGTACCAAACACCTGTTTCTTTGCTATAACACTAAACAGAATTTACAGTTTATAATGATGTCAGCCCCTATCGATATTTCCAGTAAATCACTTCGGATAATGTTCCCGACTTACAGACAAATCAGGTGAGTCTATATTGGGAAATTCTTCACATTTCCTCACAATTGGAAATAATTACAGGAGATGGGAAGAATGTATCGGACGCCAGTAGCAGGTACCAGAACTAATATAAATTGCTTTGCTACAGTAAGATGCAATATAACATTTCCCACTGGATCAAGTTTGTCTGCTCCTTAGAAAACATTCAAACTGGCTTGACAAAATTAATTTCAAGATGTTTTTCAAGTAGTTAAAACTGATTTTATTTTTCTATAAGCTAATCATGTTTAACAGAAAACTATTGAGGATAAAACATACTTAGAGCATCACAGATGTTTAACTACCAGCTGTTGAGGATAAGATATTTAGGACGTGACAGATGTTTGACTACCAACTATTGAGGTAGACAGATATTTAAGACAGGGCAGATTTTTAACTACCAACTGTGGATGATAAGATATTTAGGACATGACAGATGTTTAACTACCAACTGTTTAAGGACACGACAGATGTTTAACTACCAACTGTTGAGAATAAGACATATTTAGAACAGGGCAGATTTTTAACTACCAACTGTTGATGATAAGACAGATATTTAGGACATGACAGATGTTTAACTACCAAATGTTTAAGGACATGACAGATGTTTAAGTACCAACTGTTGAGAATAAGACATATTTAGAACAGGGCAGATTTTTAACTACCAACTGTTGGTGATACGACAGATATTCAGGACATGACAGATGTTTGACTACCAATTATTGGGGTAGACAGATATTTAAGACATGACAAATGTTTAACTATCAACTGCTGAGAATAAGACATATTTAGAACAGGGCAGATGTTTAACTACCAACTGTTGATGATAAGACAGATATTTAGGACATGACAGATGTTTAACTACCAACTGTTTAAGGACATGACAGATGTTTAAGTACCAACTGTTGAGAATAAGACATATTTAGAACAGGGAAGATTTTTAACCACGAACTGTTTAAAAGACATGACAGATGTTTAGGTACCAACTGTATGAGGACATGTCAGTTGTTTACCAACTGTTTCAGAACATGACAGATGTTTAACTACTAACTGTTTGAGGACATGACAGATGTTTAACTACTAACTGTTTAAGGACATGACAGTTGTTTAACTACCAACTGTTTAAGGACATGTCAGTTGTTTAACTACCAACTGTTTGAGGACATGACAGATGTTTAACTACCAACTGTTTAAGGACATGTCAGTTGTTTTACTACCAACTGTTTAATGACATGATAGATGTTTAACTACCAACTGTTTAAGGACATGACAGATGTTTACCAACTGTTTAAGGACATAACAGATGTTTAACTACCAACTGTTTAAAGACTTGTCTGTTGTTTAACTACCAATTGTTTAAAAGACATAACAGATGTTTAGCTACCAACTGTTTGAGGACATGATAAATAATAAGTTATTTCAATGGTCATGTATGTAAGATATTTCTTTAATGTAAGTCTATGTATTTAGTTTATGTAACACCTATTTATTATACTTTCTGTTTAATAATTACACAGAAACCAACATTTCATATATTTTATATAGGACCAACACTTTAAGTTTATTTATTTATCATTTTAAAAAATCCCACTTATTAATAAATTTAAAATGCCACATAATGAAAGAAATAAAAGATACTCAACAAAAAAAAGATATCAAAACTTAATTCTAAATGCTCAACAAAGAACAGAATTTCAAATGCTCTTTTTACACTGCACAATTTAATAGTTTCTGAAGTTTCATGTATATTTTGTAAATAATTTATGTTTGAAATTTAATTTTAAATTTAATTAATATGTATGTGAATCAATAATAAGTCAGTTTTACACAAGTACAGCATTTTAAAACTCAGATGAGCACAGTGATAATCAGAATAAACTGTTCACAAGGTGAGGGATGAGTGAGGAGGAATGCGCTTACAAGTCCATTTATAAGCTAAAGAATTTTATGCAGAAACTTCAACATCTTGCTTACTTGCACATGTCTAGCTGTAACTGATGAGGTGCTCTCGCAATGTAACTAGTCTACAACACATACAACACAAAAACACGCAGGGTTTTCCATGACACTAACTCAAAAATTTATTGTTATCTCAAATGGAATGGAAAATCTGCAACAAAAACTTACAGATCTATGTAAAAATAGTCTTTTACATACCATTAAAACAAACTAGTAATCTTTAACATATGTATTTAATATTTTGTAACACCGTAGAATCCTTATATTGATTACTTTATTCACAACATAAAACTGATGAGAGATCTATGTAAAAATAGTCTTTTACATACCATTAAAACAAACTATAATCTTTAACATATGTATTTAATATTTTGTAACACAGTAGAATCCTTATATTGATTACTTTATTCACAACATACAACTGATGAGAGAGTTTATTTAGAATAAACCAGTTTTAAATGTGTACCTTCATTCAGGAATATATTTAACATATTTAAGTCTTATATGTCAGTTTTACACATGATCTTTGTTTGATAATTTCCCTGACAGTACTTAATCATATAAGAAATATAGTTAGAAATAAATGCCTCATCTTATCAGTGCGAATAACATAGATTTGCTATTTTTCACATTAATATCATAATCACATTAATTTCAAGATCTACAGTACAAAGATATCTTAAAAATAAGAAATCAAAAGAAAAAAGATATAATATTTTAAAGTCTTGTTTTGGAGAGAGTACATTGTATCTGAAAATATGTGTGAGTTATATAATTGTGAAAATGAAAAAAAACCCACCAAGATCCATTTGGCAATCTGCTGAAAATTAAAGCTTATAAAAAGTTATAAAACAACGGACAAAGCCAAATTATTTTCAATGAAAATCATATTAAATAATTAACATACCTTTAGGCAAACATCAGATCGGTCCATCGCTGCTTTAAAAGCTGTTCTGCTTAACAATATGGACAGCCTTTAATAATTTAATCCACTCCTTAACACTGACAGTTCTCACTTAGCAGCCAAAACTAACACTGTTCTTGAACATTTGTAAAAGCACACCACACTTCCGCTGGCGTTCTCAACAAAACACAATACACAGTTGTTGTTTGACATCTACGGGGCTATTTTCAAGCCTTACTTTAAATAACTTCATTATTTCTAAATGTGGACTAGAGAGTAAAAATACCGTAGATATGAAGCCAGAAGCACAGGGTTGCCATGGGAACAAATCAATATCTCTGTCAGCAATAATCATTTGATCTCATGATCACTTTAATTAACTACTATTTTAGGCGACAACTTTAGAGTTTATAGATGAAAAATAGCATTAATTTTACTAAAAATAGACGTAATAACACAGCCACAATTAGGCGATCCACATTCCTGTGCTTGCGTTTACACTAAAAATAGACACTGTTTACAAGTGCGTCATTACAGAGTCATCGTTTTCACTGGCAGAAAACTTAACTTTTTAAATAAAGCTAATCTAAGTTTATTTATAAATTTAACTCACTCATCAGTCTTTAGTTAAAGCTAAAGTCAGTGCACACTAAAATATATCATTAACATTTATCCTATGACAAACAATTCAAACCATCCAGTTTGTTCAAAACCTGCCATGTATTTTGTCAAATCATTCCCTGACAGACAATTCAAACCATCCAGTTTGTTCAAAACTTGCCATGTATTTTGTCAAATCATTCTATGACAGACAATTCAAACTATGCAGTTTGTTCAAAACCTGCCATGTATTTTGTCACATCATTCTAAAACAGACAATTCAAACCATGCAGTTTGTTCAAAAACTGCCATGTATTTTGTCAAATCATTCTATGACAGACAATTCAAACCATGCAGTTTGTTCAAAACCTGCCATGTATTTTGTCAAATCATTCTAAAACAGACAATTCAAACCATGCAGTTTGTTCAAAACCTGCCATGTATTTTGTCAAATCATTCTCTGATAGACAATTCAAACCATGCAGTTTGTTCAAAACCTAGCATGTATTTTGTCAAATCATTCTCTGATAGACAATTCAAACCATGCAGTTTGTTCAAAACCTAGCATGTATTTTATCAAATCATCCTATGATAGACAATTCAAACCATGCAGTTTGTTCAAAACCTAGCATGTATTTTATCAAATCATCTTATGATAGACAATTCAAACCATGCAGTTTGTTCAAAACCTAGCATGTATTTTGTCAAATCATCCTATGATATACAATTCAAACAATGCAGTTTGTTCAAAACCTAGCATGTATTTTGTCAAATCATTCTATGACAGACAATTCAAACCATGCAGTTTGTTCAAAACTGCCATGTATTTTGTCAAATCTTTCTATGACAGAAAATTCAAACCATGTTGTTTGTTCAAAACATATCATGTACTCTTTCTTTTTGTCAGTTTTATTTTTGGAATTTTGTTTATAAAAACTATTGCTGAAAGTTTCAAAGACATTTTAGTTATATATAACTGTCAGGTACCTTTTTTCCCTTTAAAAACATGTTTTTGAACACAAAATCTGTCATTTTTTATGAATACACTTAATACCTATTGATAAAATATTTATCTTTAAAAAAACAAATTCTTTAATTATATAATTGCTAGGCATTACATAAAAATTTTGAACATTTAATTTAATCTTTTTTCATAGATTTTATTCTTGAAAGAATTTGTTAAAATGATTTCTGCATGTTTGAAAAGAATTTTTTTAATGGTTCAGTGACATGTAATCATTAAAATGAAATAAGTGGTACTCAGCACATATTTCTGCTTTAAATAAAAAGTAATTTCATTATTTTGTGTGATGTTTGTAAGAGAAAATTCATTGAAACAGTATGACCTAGGCATTATTAGCAGAGTTGCCATTATTACTTTTGTATTCAAATGTCATTTTCTAAAGTACATTTAGTACAAGCAGATTTCTTCAAATGTATTCAACTGAGTAATATTAGTAGAAAACAGTTGTTGGTTTGTTTGTATAACACTGGCTATTCACCGCCCCAGTATATTCAACCAGTATACTCAAATACACCCACCCCTACAGTAAACACTCTAGATTTGCCCCAGTATATTCAACCAGTATAATCAAATAAACCCACCACACCCTATAGTCAACACTCTAGATTTGCCCCAGTATATTCAACCAGTATAATCAAATAAACCCACCAAACCCTATAGTCAACACTCTAGATTTGCCCCAGTATATTCAACCAGTATAATCCAATACACCCACCAACCCCTACAGTTAACACTCTAGATCTGCCCCAGTATACTACACCAGTGTACTCGAATACACCCACCAACCCCTACAGTCAAGTGTACTAACATATCATAACTCTATCTGTTAGTAATTATAAACATACCATACTGTACGGTTAAAAATCCACAGCCAAATATTGATAAATCAACCTGCTGTAGTGGTATCATTAAACAAATAAATAAAATAAACACACTGTAATAGACTCAACCTTATGTTGTTTGTTTATTTAACCCCCTCCACCCACCCACCCCCAGCACAAAAATAAACATTGGTTATTGGGGATGACATACTGGTTAAATATAAAACAAATCTTATCTGATATGTATATTTTGACATACTTTTCAAAAATCAAGTTTGCATTCCCTGAAGAAGAAGTTACCTATCAGAGATAAACACCATCACTGACCATCACAGCAACCTATCAGAGATAAACACCATCACTGACCATCGGAGCAACCTATCAGAGATAAACACCATCACTGACCATCA
>JAULBS010138842.1:0-12860 GCA_032355785.1 Symmetromphalus regularis | reverse complement strand
ATTGTTATTATTATTGTTGTTAATGCTAGCGTTATTATTATTTTTATTATTATTGTAATTATTATTGCTATTATTATTATTATTGTTTTTGTTATTATTGTTGTTAATGCTAACGTTATTATTATTTTTATTATGATTGTACTTATTATTGCTATTATTATTATTGTAATTATTATTGCTATTATTGTTGTTTTTATTATTGTTGATAATGCTAGCATAATTATTATTATTATTATTGTAATTATTATTGCTATTATTATTATTATTATTGTTGTTGTTATTATTGTTGTTAAATGCTAGCATAATAATTATTTTTATTATTATTATTGTAATTATTATTGCTATTATTATTATTATTGTTATTATTATTATTGTTGGTAATCTTAGCATAATTATTATTTTTATTATTATTATAATTATTATTGCTATTAATATTATTGTTGTTGTTATTATTGTTGTTAATGCTATCCTTATTACTATTTTATTATTATTATTATTGTTATTAATATTATTATTGTTGTTGTTAATATTGTTAATGCTAGCGTCATTATTATTATTGTTGTTGTAATTATTATTGCTATTTTTTTATATTATTATTATTATTGTTAATACTAGCTTTATTATTATGTTTATTATTATTGTAATTATTATTGCTTTTATTATTATTGTTTTTGTTATTATAGTTGTTAATGCTAGCCTAATTATTTTTTTGTTATTATTGTTACTATTGTAATTGTTATTGCTGTTATTATTATTATTATTATTATTATTGTTATTATTGTTGTTAATGGAAGCGTTATTACTATTTTTATTATTATTATTATTGTAATTATTATTGCTATTATTATTATTATTGTAATTATTATTGCTATTATTATTGTTGTTGTCGTTATTATTGTTGTTAATGCTAGCGTTATTATTATTTTTATTATTATTATTGTTTTTGTATTGTTGTTCTTGTTACCTTTATTATTATTATTATTATTATTGTTGTTAATGTTAGCATTATTATTTTTATCATTATCATTATTATTATAATAATTATTATATCAAACGCCATGTCTGTGGGAAAGTGTATAACAATTAACGAGTTTCCACTAATGAGTAACTGTCAAAATTACCTATTATCTGACATTCTGCAGCGTCAAAAACTAAATTAATTAATTAAAACAAATAATAATAATAATAAGAAGAAGATGAAGATGAATTAACTAGTTTTCACTGATGAGTAACTAATTACCACATATCTGACATCTTACAGATTAAAAAAAAGAAGAAGGAGAAAAGACCCCTCTCCCCAGTATTTTTTGTGGAATTTAACGCAGTAATGGTTTTGTTTCTATTTCGATGGAGCCGGATGTAGCTCAAACGGTAGCGTATCCACTTATAAACCGGTCGGTCGTCGGATCGATCCCTAACAATGGATCCATTTGCAATGTGTGCTATTTTCAACTCCAACCAGTGGTCCAAAGATCGTGGTATGTGCTGTCCTGTCTGTGGGACGGTGCATATAAAATACCCCTTGCTGCTTATCGGAAAGAGTAGCCTCTAAAATACATATGTCAGAATGACCATATGATTGACGTCCATTAGCCGATGATAAGATAAAAATCAATGTGGTCTAGAGGCGTCGTTAAATAAAACAAACTTTACTTTTTCTGCCTCATATGATAGTCTTTAAATGACCATTAAAGGCATATTCCTACGGATCCTTGACATCATTAATTTCTAAAGAAATAATTAATTTTAAATATAAACATTTGATATGTCCATAGAAAGACTTCATTGAACTGTTTACATAACCACCACATCTCGCTTATTATCAATATTAAAAAAAAAAAAATGAATTATGCTCACGGACAAATAAATCGAAAAAAACACAGTTTTTATTCCCGTTGAATGTGTGACGTATATATTTTGATTCAAGTGACGGATATTCCCCCATTATCTGTTATTTTTAAACTTCTGGATATTTGTGTAGCTGCAAAAACATTTCGTACCAATTTATTTCGCCCAACGTGGAGTTCCGAACTTGAAATGTTTAAATGTAAAAAAACTCTATCGACTCGACATGGAATTCCCTATACCATGGTTGAGTTATAATGTCTTGTGTGATATGAAAAAGAGATATAGTATAACTAAGTACCTTTAAGGTATATTTTATATGCGATCTACATAGACAAGCCAGTACATAGGACGGCCTTTGATAAACCAGTTGTGGACCACTGGTCGGTGTTTGGCATACACTGAGTCTCCCCTCCCCCACAAACATGCTTAAAAGCATACTCCCACGGATTTTAAGGGTATTTGTGCTCTATATATTAATTACGAATGGAACTTACATGCATTTGTGATACTAGATCTCGCTTTTGTATCACGCATGGTATAGGCAACCGTGTCGAGTTTATTGTTTATGATTTAATTGTCCGTGAACATAATTCATTATTATTTTTAAACTATTGATTATAAGCGAGATGCGGTGGTTATGTAAGTATTTGAATTAAATGTTTCTATGGACAAATTAAATGTTTATAATAATTTGAAATTAATTCTTTGTTTGGCAATTAATTTAGGTCAAGGTTCCGTGGAACTAAGCGTTTAACACGTTTTCCTAATGTCTGTAATGCATGTAAACAATACCTTGCCAATACGAGAAAAATATATGGGGTGTTTTCTCTAAAAACAACCTGTCGAATTATTAAAATTATTTCATAATGTTCTCGATGGTGTTAAACATTTGTTTGTTCGTGTATGTTACGTCATCATTACGTCATAATCACTATGACATCGTTAAACAAAAGCAAACCTGGGCCTATATTTTCGAAGCTCACTTAGCGCTACGGTATCGTAAATTCGTTATTTTTGGTAGTCACTGTACACAGAAATCATCAAAAATGACGTCACTAAAATAATTTGTAGCTACGAATGCTTCGAAAACACAGGGCCAGGTGATGTGTCCAATACACTTTCCTTTTTTATGATTTCAGATTTATTTTCAACTGAGATTGCCACGTCATAGCTTCCGTCTAATGAGGTCATCGTTACAGTTTTGTGCCCTCATAATCCTCATCTACATCGGCGCATCACGAATATCAGACTATAAACATCACTGGAGTGACGTCATCAGTGGCGCCCTTCTAGGAATATTTGTTGCTTTATTCACAGTAAGTAAAATTGAAACTGTTTTACCGCATGTAGTGTGACGTCACCAGTGACGTATTCCTAGAAACACTTGTAGTTTTATTCACAAGTAAATTTCAAACTAATTTAACCGCATCTGGTGTGCGTCAGCAATTTTGTGTCATGCGGTGTGCAAGACTGATAGATTCATACTTTATTTTTTATCCTGTAAATGTGAATGTTATGTAAGTTTGAAGCTCATTAGAGCAGTTTCACGAATTATTTTATGATTATTATTATTATTTTCAATTTATTTTTAATTTATTTATTTTTAATTTATTTTTTTTGTTTTTGTTTAACGACACCACTAGAGCAAATTGCTTTGTTAATGATCAGTTTCTGGATGTGACACATTTGGTAATTGTTTGTGAGTCAGATAGCGATATCTTGAGTGTTTGTGTCCCAATACACTAAGGCTCACGTGTCATGAATAAATTAAAGACCACAAACAAAATGCACGTGTAAGCAGAAAGTCCAGTAGTTTGAGAGAAATCATTCACAATATTAACGTTATTATAAATTAATTATAAATATTGACATGAACAAATCTTTTCGCATGTAGGACCTCATTATGTCAGTTTAGTTTTTAACTAACAAATGTGTGTTTGTGTATGTGTGTGAATCAATATTACGTCATAATCATTGTGACGTCATTATATATATATATTAATATAATTTATCACCGTTGGGAGGTATAGACAAGGCAATTCCAACCCAAGGGAGAAAATGTGCTTGTGAGGGCCGAGGTTTACCGAGACCATTACAAAAACAGGTTTGTCCCGCGGGTTGGAATTACCTTGCCTATACCTTACAAACAGTGATTGATTCTTTTTCTTGCCCACTTAATTGTAAAAGCAAAACTTTTAAAACTAAAACAATAAAAATGTATTCCCCGCAACATAACGTACTTTGCATTTTTTCCATATTTTAGTGACGTCATTTGCACTTTTACAACGTATAATGACATCATATTTAGTATAGGCATTTCATTTTAATTTTCTAAAATTTGTTCTACATTAATTAAAATAAATATATGTTATTATTTCTTTAAGTAATTTTTTTTATTTCAATCCCTGAATATATTTACAACAAACAAGACAGACTTATGTCTCCTTAATAAGTAGTTCCGTTATTAGTTCGCCGGAAAGGCGAATGTAGAAATCGTCTAGACCCACGGGTCGGACAGATTTATCTAGCCTTAGGGTCAGACAGATTTTTCTAGCACCGTGCAAAAGCCGGATAACCCTGTAAAGTGGGCAAGAATAGTAAGTCAAACTGGGTTAGCCATGCAGTTCATAATTCCTGTGAACCATGAGTTCTTTTGACTGTAGGCCTCCTGCAATAAGGTTCTCTACTACTTATAAATGGTCTAACAACATCGGCTGAATTGTCTGTCTGCTTTCACTTTAGCATATTGATCAGCCAGGCCCTAGGTGCCACTGCGATATCACATTCATACATTCACTTACAGCTTGTGTGATTGGATAAAGAAAAATGCAACCGCCAATCAAAAAAGCAAAAAGACTGTCTAGTAACTGGTTCCTGTTTGATATGGTGCACTATCGGTGTTTGTGTCACCGCAATTTCGACAATGTTTTGTCATGTTCACATTCGATTGTTCACTTCAGTAAACATTCGGTGGCTGTCTTCACCTGCTAGATGCATTTTTAAAGGATATTTTCACTCCTAACTATGGATTTTAAGGGGTAAATTGCACACACAGAGTGAAAGTCTAAGGGGTGAATTTGAGGTTCTAGTGTGTGAATATGTACAGATTGAGGATTTTCAGGAGCATTGCTAAATATACAAGCCAATACCCCAAACGTCTTAGAGAGCATGTAACATTCAAATATTAAACAGATATATATTAACTGTATGTTTTGTTTGTCATGTTATGAAGTCCACAAATCACTAACTTGTGGGACTTAAAGCGACTTTGAAATATTTGTCAAACCTGGATATATTAACTGTATGTTTTGTTTGTCATGTTATGAAGTCCACAAATCACTTACTTGTGGGACTTAAAGCGACTTTGAAATATTTGTCAAACCTGGATAGACTAAATGTATGTTTTGTTTGTCATGTTATGAAGTCCACAAATCACTTATTGTGGGAATAAAGCGACTTTGAAATATTTGTCAAACCTGGATATATTAAATGTATGTTTTGTTTGTCATGTTATGAAGTCTACAAATCACTAACTTGTGGGACTTAAAGCGACTTTGAAATATTTGTCAAACCTGGATATACTAAATGTATGTTTTGTTTGTTATGTTGTGAAGTCTACAAATCACTTACTTGTGGGACTTCAAGCGACTTTGAAATATTTGTCAAATCTGGACATACTAAATGTATGTTTTGTTTGTTATGTTGTGAAGTATACAAATCACTTACTTGTGGGTATGGACATCACTGCTTCATCATAAACCTTCAAACATTCAGCTTCATCCTTCTTATTCACTCCTGAAACAAGTAACAAAATACCTGAAGGCAGCTGATCTTTTTTCATTTGATAACAATGGAATGACAATAAGAGATCCTACAAAATTAAATCAGAACTTTATTTATAAAACTTAAAAGTTCACATTTTAGTAACATCAACAGAGAATATTAAACAAGTTGCCATTTGTTATCAAATTTATGTCCCGGGTGAAATAATATTTCTTTGTCATTAGCTTTATTTATTTATTTAATGACCCTCCCCACTCACTCACCCCACAAAAGAAAATGTTGGCTATTGGAGTAGTCACAAGATTTAGCAAGTGACAACAGAAAGTTATTTCATAAGGGACATAAATTTGTTAATAAATGGTAACAAGTTTGATATTCTACTCATTAAACTTTCTAATTGCAATACAGTTTAGAGAAATGCTGTCCTATAATGTTATGGATGACATTACAGTGTCCTTTTTTCTAGTTTTAGTGACGTCATTTGCATTTATATAAACATAATGACGTCATTTGATGGCCATGTCATTTGATAAACTAGTTGTGGACCAAAAGGGTGGAATAAACCGATATATAATATGAGTATTAAATACAGGGTGACACTTGGATGAGATTTTTGGCACCCAAATATGACAGGAAAAGCGGATCTAGATATACATGTAAGACCACAAGTTACATATAACTAATATATAAACAAAAACATTAATCTGTGCAATTGGCAGCAACACAGTCTGGTTTGTCAATTTGCTCATTTTAGAATATGAAAATCCCTGAAACTGGCAACTCAGTCTGTTTTGATTTTTTACTCCTGTATAAAATCATTGCATTTACAAACGATAATTTCTCCTATAATCAGGGGCAAACATTAACAATGAACAGGATAAACTTTTTTACATTGCCCCCAAAGTAAAGTTTGTTTTATTTAACAACGCCTCTAAGAGCACATTCATTTTTATCTGATCATCGGCTATTGGACGTCATACATATGGTCATTCTGACATACGTCTTTAGGGGAAACCCGCTGCCGCCACATAGGCTACTCCTTCTGATAAGCAGCAGACATGATAGCACATACCATGGCCTTTGATAAATCAGTTGTGGACCACTGGTTGGAACGGAAAATAGCCCAAACTGCAAATGGGTCCACTGAGAAAGATTGACCCGATGACCGACCAGTTCACAAGCAGACACGCTACCGTTTGACCTAGATCCTGCTCCGTTGCCCCCAGGTCAACAGACAATACCAAGGTTATAATAATAATATATATAATAACAGTATAAATTTATCTACGGGTAAAACATAGCACATAAAGCTCACTATTTTGAAATGTCAAAATTACCTTCTACTTCAGGCTTGTCCTGGTTTCGTTTAAACAAGTGTCGTTTCGCTAAAGCATCCCATGTTTGTGGCAAATCGGAATATAAGTCTTGCAATCTGAAACAGAAGTTACAAGCATATGATTTACAAAATCTAAAATATTTGATTTCAAAGACTCATTTAACACCTGGAGGGCGGGATGTAGCTCAAACAGTAGCATGTCCGCTTGTGAAGCTGTTGGTCGGCTATTCAATCCTTCTCAGTAGACCCATTTATCCTTTCCAACCAGTGGTCCACAACTGAATCATCAAAGGCTGTGGTATGTGCTGTACTGTCTGTAGGTTGGCTATACATCTATATCCCGATATAAACATTTCACAGTCAACTCTTGTCAGATCATTGCTTCTGCTATGCCGCTCTGCTTTATTAAAGTGAAGAAAAGTTTGTGTTATTTAACGACGACTCTAGAACACATTGATTTTTATCTTATCATCGGCTATTGGACGTCAATCATATAGTCATTCTGACATATTTATTTAGAGGAAAACCGCTGCCGCCATATAGGCTACTCTCTGCGATAAGAAGCAAGGAGTCTTATATACACCATCCCACAGACAAGTCAGTACATACCACGGCCTTTTATGGACCAGTTGTGGACCACTGGTTGGAAAGGAAAATAGCCCAAACTGCTAATGGGTCCACTGTGAAGGATCGAACCAACGACTGACCGGTTCACAGGTGAACACGCTACTGTTTGAGCTATATACCGTTCCTCTCTGCTTTATTATAATTATTATACTGTTCAGTTATATTATGTTTGAATTCATACTTCTTATTTTCAATAGTCTATAATAAAATCAAAGTTAAATGAAACTAACGTATGGAACATCCGAGTCTCCTGGCTTTCTGTGAAATCAAACAGTTGACAGATAGGAATGAACGACAGCAAAAAATTCACATCATCTGCAAAAAATAAAATTTTCAAAAATATATAATTTATTCTTAAATATCACAATATTTTAAATGAGTTTATTAAAAACAACATTCCACTAAATGAAAACAAGATTTTTTTTTTATAAATGGCAGGTGTATCATGAAATGAATGTGTTGCAGACACTAGATACGAATGTTTGGCATGTGATTGCAGATTCAAAAAACCATAAAAAATTAATCAACACTAATGTAGAAATAGTGAGTACATGTTAGCATGACACAGATTGTATAAAAAGTGAATAAAAAACATCTTTAAATAAATGTGACTCAATCTCACCACAAAGCAAATACCCCATAAAGACTGAGTCCCAGTGCTCATTTAATATAGACCACGACACAGTGGTATTTTAATAGTAACATGACCACAATTTCGGATGTATGTAATTAATGTTTTTAAAAAATCATTTTATTTGGTTTATTATGTTAGATAACTCAAACAGTATATTAAATTAAACAGTATAAAGATAAATTATGGGAAAACAATGTATTAAAAGGCTTGATTACTGCCATCTTGGATTTATGCAAATGAAGGATTTGTTAAATTATAGCTAAAAATAGCCGAGTCATGTTAGGTTTCTTAAGCTTAAAAGAACATTAAAATAGTGTTTTAAACTGATAAAATAATTCCACCTAGAAGTAGTTAGGGTGAGAACAGAATTTTCAGTGATTGCATGGTGCCCATCTTGGATTATGCAAATGAATAATTTGTCAAAATAACTAAAGTTGTTTTATTAGCTTTCTTTACCTTAAACACATTAAAACAGTATTTTAAACTCCAACAAGAAGAGGATATATGGTATGAACAGAATCATAAGTAGCTGAAGGGCAGCCATCTTGGAACATGTTCTTTAATATTTGATATTGGATTTATGCAAATGAGAAAACTGCCCAAGGTTGACAAAGTGTCATTAAGTGATTTTCATTTTTTATAACATCCTGGACAAGAAAACATTAAAAACTACATAACCAGGTTGATTGCCTTAGCTGTCAGACTAGTAGATGGAGTAACGGTAACAGTTTACAATGTGACAACAGATACAGAATTAATCAGGTGTGCTCTCAATTGAAGAATATTTTCACAAAACTCGCTTCCATCTACAAATTGGATACTCTATCTAATGTAAGGTTATACATTAATACACACTTACAACCTTTATACCAACAGTTTTCTGTATTTTGTCACTTTGGTATTTATTATGCATGAATAGAGAATTACAAAAAATTAATATATTTAATAAAAATTTCTCTAATCTGAAATGTGAAAATACTTCAATTATCAGCAGGTTTCTATTCACACAAAAAGCATATATTTTCATAACACCCCCACACTCTAATCTAGTATGCATAAAACATAGATTTTGCACCAGATTTTAACTGATATTCTATTGTTTTAATTTAAATTTGTATGTAAACTATGACCCCCTCCCCCCAATTTGAAAGCAGGCCTAGACCCCCAATCTCTATAAATAGGAAAATGTGAATAATTATGAATGACCTCTTAAACGATGACCTTTTCTCCACAAGGGAGCGGGATCTAGCTCAAACGGTAGCGTGTCTGCCTGTGAACCGGCCGATGGTCGGATCGATCCTTCTCAGTGTACCCATTTGCAGTTTGGGCTATTTTCTGTTCCAACCAGTGATCCACAACTGGTTCATCAAAGGCTGTGGTATGTGATGTCCTGTTTGTGGGATGGTACATACCAAGACCCCTTGTTGCTTATCGAAAAAGAGTAGCCTATGTGGTGGCAGAAGGTTTCCTCTAAATACATAAAATCAATGTGCTCTTTTTTTTCTCTCCACAACTTGTAACTGGTTTGTGTTAAACTGAGAGGGATTATGTAATGGAGAACGTACGAGGAAATGAGGATTTGTGAAAAATAATTCATGAGCCCCATAGGGGTGTGTGAATTATTATTCACTGATCCACACTTTCGAGTGCATTCTCCTTCTTAATCCACCACTCGCTATATATAATGTTCAGTACGAAATATATTTTTATTACGTATGGTATGTCACTTCTGCTTTGGTTAAAACTCTTTATGTATTTTTAGAAAATAATAAATCAAATACGACATAATCCCATCAGGTCTCAACAACAGAATTGCATGTGCAATGTAACACTCTCGATGATTACGCTGCTTTTTATACCTAAAATGTTCATTCACCTGTAACTAATCGATTGGTCAACATGGATAAATAGTTGGTTGAGCTGGCAGGTTCAGTCAATCCGGTGACTGTGGGTTCAAACCCAGTTGAGTGAAATTAAATACTTATGTGTAAATTGTAATACTGTGGCGTAATGTGTGTGTATGTACAGTGTGAATGAACTATGTAACGGATGTGTGAGTGAATTTAGAAGATAGTATCTGAAAAAAATGATTTTTTTTTCTTTATCGCTGATAAATTGACAACATACTTCATTAATATTCATACGGAACTCTTTCCTCGCCAAAGCGTTCAGCACTTGCTGCACGTGCATTCTCTGCATGTTACAACATTCGCGTTCATTGGTCTTCCAAGTGTAGATATATGAAAAACAGTTAACACAATAGTGTGACATCACTACAGTGGATTAAAGTTGGTATCATACCTGGAATGGCTTCAAGTGCTTTTTTGTAAACAACAAATGCTATTTTCCCCTCAATTAGTGCATCATTCTCTTTCTTCTGAAAATAATCAAATTACGAAATATAAACAAATGTATTAACTACATCTGTTGATTTAATTACCTTATCTTTGTCTTAACACAATAGAACGCCAGCATGACTTAGTCAGTAAAACATATTTGCACATATTCCATGGCAAAAACTTTGTATGTTGGTTTAACAAACCCCAGCACAAAAAATAAATATTGGCTATTGGGGGTATGGCAAAAACAATAAAAAATTTGATGTTCTGAAATAAAGAAGTGACTAGACGCATTAGTAATCAATTTAAGTAAATATTAGGCATCAAAGTAACTCAAGACTGGACATTTAGGGCATGATGAGATTACAGACATGACAATTAAGTTATGATGGTATATTGTTCAAGATGTCGTCACCTAAATTTTGACATGTAGGATATTTCAGTATAAAAGACCTTACCTTTTCAGCTATTCCTAAGAGAGCTTTTCGTTTCCTCAACTGAAAAAGAAATTTAAAAAAATACTTAGTGAGCGGAAATGGACCAACGTGAGATTGACAAAATGTAATTTATTTTGGAAATAAAAATTTGGAAAGATAAGTTAATGCAACAAAAACATTATTTCGAGGATTGATTTTGTAAGTAGAATTTGCATAGAAAAAAACAGAGAATACTAAATGACATCGCATGTAATACTGTTTATATTACAACTGGTGTATATTTTTATTACAACTTGTGTATTTTTTTCAAACGTCATAAGTGAAAGTGACGAACGTAGTTTATATTACTCCAGTTGTGATATAAACTATATCATATGGTAGATTATTTATATTATATTTATTACCTGCCCATCATCAAAGAATATAATATTTGTTAGAAAATCCATAAATTAAAGCATTGTTGCCATTGTAATTTCAAAATAACATACTTATGACAAAGTTATTCTGCATACAACATGTGTTGTGTTTAATATATTTTACAAAATATCTGTATCTTCAATGGGTGGATATTAAATTAAAAATATTACATTTCTAGATTGTATGTAACACTAATATTATACATAAATTACCATTAATTATAAACATCACAATTTGAAAAAAAATCATTACCAACCTTATCTGTGTATAACAGTTCCAGTCTGTAGTACTGAAATAATAAAAATATCAAATAAACTTTTCTTACTGTTCAGAAAATAATAAAAATATAACAAATTATTTCATATTGTTCAGAAAATTATACAAAATATCAAATAAACATTTCTTACTGTTCAGAAAATAATAAAAATTTCAAATAAACATTTCTTATTGTTCAGAAAATAATACACACACATACACAGAGACATACAAAGAGAGAGAGAGATAGAGAGAAAGAGAGAGAGAGATAAGCTTGAAAATAAGCAGATATATTAAAATTGCACATATTAAATTGTGTGGCAAGAATATTTTCTTTAGTATCTGGTAGAAATTGATAGATTTCAGATATTCTAACCAATTATTTCCAGGTGTGTAATGTTCAGCACATCTAACACAACTGAAAGACTGATATGTTATCAAATATGCTGCCATCATAAATAAAATATCCACAAATTTCCACTTTTAATTTTGTGGATACCTCAAGCCAGAGTTGCCTGGATTCTGGGTTGTAACGCAAACCTCGCTGCATCAGACTCCGTGCATTGTCAGGGTTGATGTTTTCCTCCAACTCCCATTTAGCAGCCACAATCCACAGTTCTAGAAACACAAAAAAAAACTCTTTCTAAAGAAGTTTTAAAAATATCCAATTAAAGGGGCTCAACCACAGTTTTCTCTGCCTTTTAGTATGGATTGAAACACCCGAAAACGTTCAAAACACTACTTTAACCTAATTAATGTAGATTTTAATTTGATAATAAATATAATAAAATATAATATCACATTATCTGTCTGCTTGTGTGCATAAATAAAAAGATTTGTATAGCTATGAATGCAACCAATCACAGATGTTGTTTTATAAAGCAGGTGGTATAACAAAGATTGTTATGTTTAAATCTTCGCGGATCTGTCTGTTACTCCCAGAACAAAAGTAAACATCAGACACTGGCTTCACACTGTGGTTACTTCACTTTTTTCTATCTACTAGAGTAGTCAGTAAATAATAATCAGTATCGGATGTTCTGATTCGATGAAAGCACTGTATATAAAGACAGTCCTCATATCAGTAGCAAGCTACCGGTCTCCGTAGCACGGTGGTTAAGCTATCGGACTCGAGGCTGGTAGGTACTGAGATCAAATCTCAGTCGAGGCATGGGATTTTTAAT
>JAULBS010138841.1:0-27622 GCA_032355785.1 Symmetromphalus regularis | reverse complement strand
TTTAAAATTATCAAACATAAGTTATAACACACTCAACATTAAACAAGAACATAAAATTGCATGATGTGATGTTTTATAAAAACAATTCTTCATATTTTATCGTTATCTACGCTTTGAAGCATGACCGTTGATTGATGGTATCAAAAACTTGAAAAAGTTTAGTCAGGTTTAATTTTTCACGGGTTCTTAATTTCACATGTCTGCTAACCCGGTCCCAGAAAAGTTAGAGAACACATACCAGTATTTTTTTCTGCCGTGGTACTTAACGGTACTTTTTGTGCTGTACAGGTATATTTCAGGACTTTCCGTGGACATTATCTTTACTGAAACAACCGAGCACTAGATTATCGGTGTTATCAAACTAAATACATAAATGCGAAACATTATTTAAAAAAACGAAATGGTAAGTGTCTAATATTAATACTTATTTGTATTCCATTAAGCAGTGTTTAAAACAAATATGGAATTTCCCAAAGTATCGAACATCACGCCAAAACAAAACCTGTTGTCATGGACAAAACAATATGGTGGAGGAATTTGTTGTCCTTTCAAACAAACATGCTAAAACTGACATCTGGCGACATTTTGTGTTGAAGAAAAATAAAGTGACTACAATTGCCAAAAACATTGCCGTATGCCATACGTGCCGTATTATAAAGTGTGCAGATGATTGGATTTCAAATTTAACAACACACTTAGGACGGTACCACTCATTGCTATTATACTTCGCGTCACTGGAAGTGTAAAACCAAATTACCAGCATTTTTCAGTTGAAAAATAAGTGCTGGAAGGACAAACTACTGCCTTTCAAACCTTTTGCAACATGTACATGATACAAAAAAGTATTTAACTTCATAACTTTTTGGATTATATACGGTTGCTATGGAAACAAAAATTGTAACTGAAAAGTGCAGAAAATGGCTAAAAAGGCATAAAAGTCATTTCCTCATAAAAACTAATATTCAGTATATCTTCTTGAAATTTTGTATAAAAATTTGGTCTTCATTTAATTTCCAAAACCGTTTTCCTTTTTTTCTGCAATCTCTAGAAGAAAAGTTATTGTTAAAAATGATGGTGCTAGTCTGATGTGGCACAAAATTATAGTATTAATACATGCTCATACCTCAATTCATTCACTTTTTTAAACAATGCAAACTTTGTATTATTCTTCAAGTTAAATAAAAATTGTGGTATTATAGAATACATATATTTGATTCACTTGTTCATCTTTTATGTTTATTGCATTTGCACTTAAATTAGGTAAAAGCAAACAAGTGTCTACAACTGTGTTGTACTTTTATTAGTTTTCTTCTGAGATTTTTAGTCATGCTTAAAAATTAGCTTACTGCTTACTCAATTTAGTGGCAAATAGAATGTAATGAGTCAGAGCTTTCCCCAGAGCCATACGGCGCTACGGGCCATGCTGCCGTAGCTTGCTTTGTAAGTGCCTTAATCTTTGCTAAGCGCCTTCTTTGTAGCACCATGTCAGCTTAATTTGAGGCATGTAGAAAAGGGAGCTCTTCTACTTGTTAGTAACTTGTTGTAAATCCAGAGTTATACACCTCCCCCACGTTTTGGATGGGAGGATGCATAATTACCCCCCCCTACAACTTTTTGCTTAGAAAAATTGAAATTAAAATGCCTAAATAATAATCTTTACCAGTATTTCTCTTTATTGTATCAATGTAACACTTGATCAAGTGGTCTTAGCACAAATATATAGAAGTAAACAGGGGGCAGGAGGGATCTATAATGGCGTCAATCACTTTCTGGATAGGGGAGATGCTCTGTCCTCCCCACTTCGAATGAATGGAACTGAATCACTCGGAATCACAACTTGTGTTTCATTATAGCATGTCATATGGCCTCAGTCTTAATAAAGACATGTGTTAAGACATTATGCTATCACTAAGTCGTAGTGATTAGAATACTACAGGTAATGTACAAATAATGTGGTATACCATGGTACATACCGCTGTATTTTTTTTAAACTGGTATACCATGGTACTTTTGTTTTTATGGTACCCAACTAATTCTCCAAACAGAATTTTACAGTAGAGATATGTGTTATTTAACTTAACTTATAAATAGTTACCATGGAAAAGCTTACAGAAAACATTTTTCTGATGAAACCAACCATTATGTAAATATATAACTAAAAGATTGAATATCATGTCACATAGACTAACAAAGAAATTTGTTTTACAGATTTAAACAAAATTTATTTTAATAATTTGATAATAATTAAATTACATTTTATACTTTTAGCATAAACAATGTTTTGAACATGGTCTTTTCAGTGGTTTTATTTATTTCTATAATCAAAAATTAGTATATTGGGTGTGTGATGAAAATGTCATTTTTACCTGAGGAATGGGACAAAAATAATTATTTATTATGTACTAAGGTGGGATAAGTCTATTTCACCCTTGGGTACGTAATTTGGAGTCTGGTACTTGGCAAGCCTCGTCATTGACAACAAATTATTACCCTATCCCACATTGGTACATATGAATTATTCTTTCTGTAAAAATTGCATCTCCCAGTTCTGTGTGATAATTTTTGTAATTGCCTCTAAATCCTTCCATTCTCTGTCTTCTATTTTGTTCCATGTCTGAATTGTTTCAGATGGTGATTTTTCAGATTTACTGCTTAATGCTGAAACAAATGATATTGTTTGATATTTATGCATTCCTTTCCATTGTTTATTAAATATGGGTTTATTTTAAAATTAGTTTGAAATATCTGTTTTATTTCTACAGCCGGCTGAGCCTAACAAAGAGACTGTGATAATGGTGGCATCATCCAAAGAAGTCTTGTTCAAGGGTGGACCACAACCATGGGTGCTTGACTCTTCAAAATACTTTCGAGAAAGTATGAAAAAATTGTTCTTATTTGTTTAATTTATTTTACTCAAAAAAAAAGACGAAATTATTTGAAAGGATACCTCATACATTAAGCTCTTCAAAAAGTTCTTGTAAAAAGAAAATATTTTTTTACTGTCAAATAAGAAATAGTGAATTTGACTTCATCAGTATATATATATATATATATATATATATATATATAATCAAAAATAATTTTAGTTTTCTAGTGAACGTGAAATAATTTTTATCCTCTTTAATTTTTTCTTTATAACTTTACAAGGATTTCTTTTGACCCTTTTACCCTTCAAAATGTTTGTTCTGTGATACTATAATATTTAGACATGGTGGTGTGTTGTGTGCATTGCAAAACCAATGCATGATGTGGATGTGTCATTAATTTTAATTACTTTCATTTTATATGTAGTCTCAAGTAGTGACATAATATATAAAAATCTATTTAATTATAAGCCAATGAAATTTGCAGAGGCAATCAGTAGTACGTTCACTAAAGCTACTGTAAAATTGGTTTGTGGAAGTAGAGTACTCCCTTATTTATTCTAATAGTTAAAAAAATTGAGCTACTGGATTTTAATTAAAAAAAAAATTGTATTTTGCAGTGACAGCAGAGCAACCCACCATTATTCAAATAAACAAAGTTACCACTTTCAATGTTAACAGTAAGTATTAAAGTACTCAGTTAATTAATGTGTAATGTTATTTGAAATAGTAACAAAATAAGTGCTGTTAACAAAAGCAGTATTTTAGGCTCACAATGAAATTTTAAAATCTGAGATGAAAAGTCTTCCAAATGTATAATAAGTTCCAGATTTTTTAGGAAATCTCAAATAAAAAATCTTCCGAACTTATCCTGAATTATATTTATTGTAAAATCTCAGATAAAAAATTTTCCAAATATATCCTGAATTCCTGATTTGTTGTAAAATGTGAGATGGAAAGTTTTCCAAATGTATCCTAAATTCCTGATTTGTTTAAAATCTGAAATGGAAAGTATTCCAAATGTATCCTGAATTCCTAATGTAAAATCTGAGATGAAATGTATTCTAAGCATATCCTAATTTCTGATGTTTAGCATTTCTGATGTTTAGCATGTTTTAGGTTTCCAGAATGCAGGAATACCCTACTTTCATCTCTGAAAATTTAAAGATTTCTTCTTTACAATTTATGTATCTTTTATGTTTACTGTTGTTTAAAATTTACGTATATTTTATATTTAAGTTTGACATTTCATGTTATAATACATTGCAGGAGGATTCCATGCTTTTGTTGTACTGTGCAAAGATTATGGCGAACAGGTACGTGCTGAAACATGAAGTAAAATATTTGGTTTAATTAAAGGAATTTATTATAAATAATATAATATATTAAATTTTGTTGTACAGTCAATAAGCCAAACTTCCACATACAGAACTGAATACAAAAGATAAACCAACTAATAATAAAATAATGGACCAATGCCTGATTAATCCAAAATATGGTTGAAAGAATAATATTGAGGTAGAAATCAGAAGTATTTTAAATATTAAGATTTTGCGGTTAACATGCAAATACTGATAGATGAATGAGATGAGTAGTATGAATTAGCAACTGACAGGATTTAAACCACTGTCATAGACTTGAGATTGTCCTAATTACAAGGACGCTGCTAAAAATAATTTAGTGTATATTACAACTGAAAATGCTTGTGGCAGTTAGCAATGCTGCTGAGTTTTTAATTCTCTGAGGTACTTTTTTTGCTACGGACTAATTTGTTTTTTTTAAGGTGTATTTTTTTTTAGCAATCTCAGTGTTGGAAACGTGTGATTGCTAAAATTGCCGTGGAAAATGCAGTGGACACTATTTCTCCACAGTATTTATTTTTAATGCAGATATTTTCTTTGGATAATTTTAAAGACTGATTTGTTTGATAAACAGTTGGTCCACCATTTACTTGTTGACATTTTTTTTATGAATTTGTTTTTACTTTATTTAGATGCTGACACTGAGTGTAGGAAATGATAAAACAGCCAAAAACCATTTTCCTGAATCCTCTGATGCCAGCATACGGTAACTACATAACTTTTGTGCTATGTTGTGTGAGGAAATGCATATAAACGGAATGGATTTCTTTTATAAAAAGTGTCAATTTTCTTTTTTTTTAACATCTAATATTATTAACAGCCACTAATTAAGCAATTTGCTGATGTGTTCAGGGATGAGCATTCTCTGCAGATTTGTGGAATTCATACTTTTAAATGGTTACATAGCTTTCATGAATGCTAGCCTATGCAGAACGTAAGACTGATTTTTTAAAGCGCCACCTATACTTTATTTACCGAATAGTCACTTAGAACTGTCAGTGAACACTGAAGAGTTTCAAAGTGTAATAAAGCGCCATCTATATTGAATTATTTTTGTGAGGAATCTTGATTTTCTCTTATTTTTTCATACTTTTTTCACAATTGCCATTATCATCCCTGTGTGTTAACATTCAAAACTTTTCTGTTTAATTAGTAGACTTTGTAGTAACAACAAGCATTTTCTCATCTTGTAAATCACATATACCAATTACCATATTTCTAATATCTAATACCCCATTATTAAATATTCACAACTATACGTATATGATAATATCTTCAGATTTGTATGTGCCAAGCCAGTGGAGCTGCATCTACAGCCTGTGATGAATTCCAATCCAGATCTTCCACCATGTCCAGTTACGCCAGAAGGTCATATTCCTGTAAGTTTTACACTTTCAAAGATTTGTAAGTGTCTGGTTGTAAGTGTTGACTTATAGTTTTATGGAAGCATTAAAAATATTTATAACATATTTCACTCTAACTGGACCAATATATGGTTAATAATGTATTTTCATTAAAAATCCTATGCCTTAACTGAGATTTGATCCCAGTGTGCTATCAGAGCCGGTGAAGCTAGACGTGCATGGTTAATGATACATGTGTTTTCTGTATTTCAGATTTACATATTTCACTCAAACTAGACCAATGTATAGTTAATGATGCATGTGTTTTCTGTATTTCAGATTTACATATTTCATTCAAACTAGACCAATGTATAGTTAATAATGCATGTGCTTTCTCCATTTCAGATTTACATATTTCACTCAAACTAGACCAATGTATAGTTAATAATGCATTAGTTTTCTGTATTTCAGATTTACATATTTCACTCAAACTAGACCAATGTATGGTTAATAATGCATGTGCTTTCTCCAATTCAGATTTACATATTTCACTCAAACTAGACTAATGTATAGTTAATAATGCATTAGTTTTCTGTATTTCCAATTTACATATTTCACTCAAACTAGACCAATGTATGGTTAATAATGCATGTGTTTTCTATATTTCAGATTTACATATTTCACTCAAACTAGACCAATGTATGGTTAATAATGCATTAGTTTTCTATATTTCAGATTTACATATTTCACTCAAACTAGACCAATGTATAGTTAATAATGCATGTGTTTTCTGTATTTCAGATTTACATATTTCACTAAAACTTGACCAATGTATAGTTAATAATGCATGTGTTTTCTGTATTTCAGATTTACTTATCTCACTCAAGCTAGACCAATGTATAGTTAATAATGCATGTGTTTTCTGTATTTCAGATTTACATATTTCACTGAAACTAGACCAATGTATAGTTAATAATGCATGTGTTTTCTGTATTTCAGATTTACATATTTCATTCAAACTAGAGAAACATATAGTTAATAATGCATGTGTTTTCTTTATTTCAGATTTACATATTTCACTCAAACTAGACCAATACATGGTTAATAATGCATTTGTTTTCTGTATTTCAGATTCCAATCCTGTGTAACCGAGAGAGAGATATTCTGGTAATTGTCACAGACAGCAGTGGACGAAGGTTTGACAATGTGTCATCACTGAAGATTGACTGGACTATCTCCAATCCTTCTCTAGCCACTATCCCTGATCCAACACAACTCAACATAGACACCACTGTAACACCAGAAGGAAGGAAAATGGTTAAATGTAAGTATTTGTTAGGATCAATGGCCTTGCTGGACCCACTGGTTGTTTTCCTATTCCATTCATTGATGCAGAGCTGGAGTAACAAAGGCTGTTGTATACTATATCCTGTCTGTGGGAAAGTGTTTAAAAAAAGATCCCTTACTAAGAATTTAAAAACATTGCTAATATGGTGGCAGCAGGTTTCTTATGTAGACTTGTAAATACATTCTTGATAAATAAAAGTGACTTATTTTATGAGTTTTGTTTTGTTTGTTTTGCTTAACGACACCACTAGAGCACACTGATTTATTAATCATCGGCTACTGAATGTCAAACATTTGGTTATTTTCACATGTAGTCAAGTGTTAGCCAGCCTCTGACGGGTTTTGAACCTCAGTCTTCAGCTTGAGAGTCCCATATCCTAACACTGGACCACTGGGACTCACGATTTGATGATGTGCTATATAATTTAGTTTCTATTTGAAAGGAATTATCATTGCTAGAAATCGTTTTTGTAAAGAAAAAAGAAAGTTATGTCCCTTTAAGATATTGATTTTTGTTTTTTACAGCGTACCAGACACTGATACCCAGCAGCAAGACGGGCATTGTTGTAATTAGGGCAGAGATAAACACCTACAAACCAAGTTATCTACAGCTAGCTGGCAGTTGTGTAAAGGTAAAGTTATTTTATATTACTCTTTACTGGGTACTAAACAAATAAATACTCTCCCATATTAGAGGAGTGGGGTGTAGCTCAAACAGTAGCGTGTCAGCCTATGAACCGGTCGTCGTCGGATCGATCCTTCTCAGTGGACCCATTTTGCAGTTTGGGCTATTTTCCGTTCTAACCAGTGGTCCACAACTGGTTCATTAAAGGCCGTGGTATGTGCTGTCCTGTCTGTGGGACAAAGCATATAAAAGAGTAGCCTATGTGGCTCCAGTGGGTTTTCTGTAAATAAATATATCAAAATGACTGTATGATTGACGTCCAATAGCTGATGATAAGATAAAAATCAATGTGGTCTAGAGGCATCGTTAAATAAAACAAACTTTACTTTACTCCCCCATATTATAAATGTCATCTTATGTAATCTTATCACTTCCTCAGTTAAAATATATTGGTACATCATTGTCAAGTATTTCAGGAGATATCAAGGAAAATATTAGTCACCAGTAAGCTGTATTATAATAGCTTTATTCAAAAGGTGAAAAATTGTGGAATCTTTTCAAACTATCTATACTAACGGGTAAAAGAAATGGTACCATAGGATTATTTAACGATAACTTTGAGCAATCACACAAAACTTTGAAAATAACATTTGTATTTGCAAAACAGATATATAGTAGACTTAGATGCCATAATTTAATTTAAGCAGCGATGAAAACAAAATCTACAGAAGCCTTAAACAAAATATCCAAATGTCAAAAATATCTTATTCTTATTTTTGGTATTGTTTCTTTTTGCCGTTAGTATAGAGGACTAGATGACTCCCTTACTCATGATATCGGTTCGTTTTGAAAAAATCCTGTTTTCAAAATGGAACTTGACAAATTTTTGTGTAGAACACGCTAGCTAAAAAATTCATGGTGTAATTTCTTAAAACTAACTGATAATACCTTTCAATATTGATTTGTGATTTCGTATTGATCACGGGCCTTGGTGGCAGAGCGGTTACGCTGTGGGTCTAATGGCTGATAGCAACTGGGATCAAATCTCAGTCGAGGCATGGGATTTTTAATCTCAATACCAACTCCAACCCAGAGTGAGTACTTTGTAAAGGCTCAGTAGGTAAGTGAAATAAACAATTCTTTCCTTTCTTTCTTATTGATCTGTAATACATTGTTCTGTTTTCAGGCTAATCTCTCTCCATCTATAAAAAAGTCACTAGAGCTACAGCTGGTGGAACAAGCGTTTATATCTCCTGATACAGTGTCCGTTTTCAACCATCCATCTAACAAGGTAAACAAAGTTATTTCTTTTAATTTACAGTTGGTTATGCATGAAGGATACTCCAAAAGCTAGGCTGTAGCTTGTGCTAGCAAAAATTGAATACCAATTTCATTCATTTGATTGATGTTTCAGCCCACATTTTTGTTTTATATTTTTACACAACACTTTACCTTTTTTTATTTTACATTTTATTATTTTTAATACAAGATTCCAAAAATTGAAGATGGAATAAAAATTGTATTTTTGACGTGCAAAGAATCATTCCCTGGGAATGTGTTAAAATATGTCATCTTAAGGATGGACATATGGTCTCACATTTGAATGTGTGCAATTAATATTATTATTTATATTTTCCTAATGCTTTCCTTTAGGTGAATATGGCTGTGAGTCGAGGATCTGGATATTTCTACATTGAAGAATTCCATTCTGACATTCTGTCTGTCAAGTACGATATCAAATCTAGAGCCATCATGGTAGGTTTTTAAAAATCATACTAAATTTACCTGTTACATTACTACAGTAATTATTGTTAGACATCATGGTAGGTTTTTAAAAATCATACTAAATTTACCTGTTACCACAGTAATAATTGTTAGACATCATGGTAAGTTTTTAAAAATCATACTAAATTTACCTGTTACATTACCACAGTAATAATTGTTAGACATCATTGTAGGTTTTTAAAAATCATACTAAATTTACCTGTTACATTACCACAGTAATTATTGTTAGACAATTCAGATAGTCTGCTACTCATTAGAATCACATAGATTTTGTTACTTTTAAGTTAGTACAATTTATGTTTTATCAATGATCTCCGACACACATGGGACTCTCCAGATAGTTAAACATGGAGGCCTTACAAGTATTTATCCAAGCTTTATACAGTACTGAACTTCGGGCTCTTCCCAAAGGCAAATGGCACTGAAAATCCCAATTTCTGGACTATAAATTCCAATATTGGTTAATAAATATAATATTACCGTTCGATAAATTGAGTGGTGTGAAAAAAACTTCCCGATTATGCTTAAAATCACACTAATTTCCCCAATCCCTTCAGCCATAGGACCCTGGTGATAAATCCTTACTAAATCACTGCCTTATGATCCAGTATTGCGCACTGATAATAAATAACATATATTACATGAGGCTTCAATTTATTCTTTGTTTAACACAGTTCATTGCATATTTATATTTAATATTAGTGTTTTGTTATTGACAAAAAATACTTTTTATTTTAGATTAACCCACTGAAGGATGGATCTTATAGCTTAACACTGTATGACTTGTGTTTGGATGTTATGGATCATCCGGTAGCCTCCGTTCATATCTCTGGTGTCGGCAGCATTCAAGTTGTTTCTCTTGATAAGGTATGAATATATCTACAAATCACATAGCTTCACACTGTATGACTTGTGTTTGGATGTGATAGATCATCCGGTATCCTCCATTCATATCTCTGTTGTGGGCAGCATTCAAATTGTTTCTCTTGACAAGATTTGAACATCCATAGATCTCATAATTATATTGATAGGTCATATTGCTTAGGATGAGTCTTGGTGGTCCAGCGGTAGAAAGTCGGACTCTCAAGCTGATGACAGTGGTTCAAAACCCATTGGAGGCTGGCTCACACTTGACTAATTGTCAGAATAATTTTGTATAGAACGTTATTTAATCACTATTTGACATAATCATGAAAGGATGTTTCACTTTATTGTATTTAGGTGGAGGTTCAGAAGGAGTTGTCTGTGCGAGTACGGGTTCTTGATGTTCATGGAAACATGCTCATGTCCAGTCTCTTCTCACTAATGGGTCTCAAACTTGAGCCGGCATCAGAAATAGTTTCTCTCAAGTAAGTAGCCTTAGTTATCTTTAATTATTATCTTTGTGGACATTCATAATTAGAAAATAATTTCATATTTTCTCAGTGAGAAACATTATACATTGGTTTAACAAGGCATTTCATTGGATCACTCTGGCTGTTCTGACCAGTAAGCTTGCCTGTACTAAATATGACGTCATTATAATTTTGTAAAAGTGCGTAACTTCATCCATTACGTTATAGGATAGAATTTCTCTGAACTGTTGTGCAATTAGAAAGTTTAAAGAATAGAACAATTTAATTGCCTGGGGTAATAAATAGAATATCAAACTCATTACCATTTATGACGAATTTGGTGGTAAATACAAGTTAAAAAGACACAACAGGATTTTCCATTCTGAACGGTGATTTTTTTTTTATAGCGGGATTTCCCATTCCAAAGTCGGAAAGGGTTAGACCACAGATCTATTTTGGATAAGAGGCATCTTGTTTAGTGTGTAATTAGATTTAGTGATGATTTCCATCATAAATAATTATATCTTTTTATTTTGACCCTCGAGTGTTACAATTCTATTTGTTAGAAAATTGTATAAAAGATAAAGTTAATGTTATGTTTATTCAGGGTACATTAATTCTTTCCATGGTTTTAATGAAATATTTTCAAATTGCCATCACATAATAATTAACATATATAAAATACTGTTAATAAATTATTGTGTATCACATTATTTTATTTTCTAGTTTAGTATTCATATATTGGTGGTTTTATTGTAACATTTATTTTTATTAAGCATTTTATTATTTATTAATAATTAGATATATTTATTTTAAATATGGAATGTAACACTGTAAAATTGTATAACTTATGAAATGTTTATTATGTTTGAGACTTTTCATAATATTTCTTGAAAGCAATTAGAAAAGAGACTTATGTAGTAACAAATAATAATTTTAAGACTGACATTTGATTTGTATGTTGTGAGTCTCTGTGATCCAACTGTAGAATGTCGGACTCTCAAGGTGATGACAGTGGTTCAAAACCCGTTGGAGGCTGGCTCACCTTAGACTATGTGTCAAAATAACCAAATATTTGACATCCAATAACCGGTGATTAATATATGTGCTATAGTGGTGGTGTTAAAAAAAAAAAGAATTTCTGCGAGTAATAAGAGTTATTTTGATTTAATCTTTTAATTTCAGACCATCTCTGGGTGAGAAAGATGACAAAGTGACCGCTATGTATACATTATATGGCAGTGTTGTTGGACACACTACACTGACTGCTCTGGCCAAGTTACCAACTGGACAAGTCATCTATAGTTCACCCACACCCATTGAAGTAAGTGTTACATTGTTCAAAATTTCAACATTATACCTAGTCCACAGATTAGTGTCAGCATTTATTTCATTCACTCATTTCAAAGTTTTTGTTTTATAAATTGTTTAAACACAAACTTTTACTTTTTAAAAAATTTATTTTGCCTTTTTAGACATAACCACACAAATACAATAAGCCACACTGATATCTATACATGTACAAATGACAAGAGATTAAGTCTTCTATAAAGTTTTATAAAGAGGAGAGAAAGAGAGAGAGAGGGAAAAAAGGGGGAAACGGAGAACGAATGAAATACATATACACCCATAAGCTTTAACTTTTATTTAACATTCCTTTTGTGTGGGAAGATATTTAAAAAAATAAATATGTTATAAATACTATATGTCGCCATGTATAAGCTGTGTTTTGAAGACGAAAAATACTTTTTTCTAAAGCACGGTCAACTTATCCATAAATTCAACAGATAGGTATATGACATAATGATTGAAAATATGTGTCCCAACTTTGAACATTTTGATACAAATTGTCATTTTCATCTTCAGCAGTCTTGCCTTGGAGCTTAGATAGCAGTAACTTGTGTAAAGTGAAAATCTGTTTACAATTATAGATAAATGTCAAATTAAAAATTAGGTTCTCACAATACTAGTTATTGGGCTATTAATGGAAAAATCTACTTTGGCTTACACACGTTACTTATCATTTTGTACCAGATATTTAGGGTCAAACTAAGAAGATGGCTTATCTGTGCTGTCAGCTAATATATTGCAATATACATTGTACTGCTTTAGTTCCAATAAGTGCTTTTTTACTTAATTTTAAAAATATACAGATTATTGAGGATGAGAATATTAAGAGCTGTTCAACATTAAATTTATATAATGACTTAAATACAGTTACGAATTGAATTTTTGGTAATATTTTCAGGTTTTCCCACCTCTTCGACTTGATCCAAAAAATATCACTCTTATAATAGGAGCGAAATTTCAGGTAAGTTATAGATATCCAATATAAGCAAATTTTCTATTTTATGTATATTAATTTATCATGTATATTTTGACATTGATGAATGAGGTTTGATCAGGAGATAATATTTCAAAATCTGAAGTAACCAGAAATTAGTTTTACCTGTTGTTGTTTTTAATCTATGTAACCAGTTGTTCACTTATTGAATTATATTTTCATAATTGTTACAAAATCATTCTGACATTCCTGAATAAAATTCCTGTAAAACTTGCAACTTTTAATTTTTTAATGTAACAGTTCACATTACAACCCCTGAAATAGCCCATGGGAGTGGGCAATGCCATGGAGATTACCGCTGATTGTTTCGTTCTCTGGTGCACTTTTTGTTTACCATGGACACATTTTTTTTTAAATCAAGGAATATTTTTTCCTTATTATTAAAAATAAAGTATAACTTTATGCTAAAATTGACGTGGACACTATTTCTCCAAAGCATTTATTTTGCAGTGGACATTTACTTAATTGCAGGGGTTGACACTATAACTTATTGTCAGTTTATATGGATTAAAAGTGGCTTAACTGACATGAGAACAGAACAACAGTTCATGTGAAATGTATGTCTATTTACAGGTCATAGCAGTCGGAGGTCCGCAGCCACAGAGTACAGTGGAGTTTTCTATCATGGATGGTAAAATATCATCTGTGTCTTCAAATGGCCTGCTTGAAGCTCTAGCACTGGGGACGACCAAGGTAGTTGGGAAAGCTGTTGGATCTGATCCACTGACTGGAGAAGTAGTTGTGTACTCTCAGGTATAATAATCATCATCGTGTTCATGTTTAAAGGTCATCCATCTTTTTCATCATTTTCACGAGCGTACAAAACGTACTTTGGGATGGAGTGGGTTAAAGGGAGATGAATACTTTTCAAAATAATTTAAAAATGACGATAATACTGTTTTGGAATCATCGTTTTTTTTCCTTTTCAGTTTGTACACTTTTGGGGGGAAGAGAGGGGGTCTGGAAAAAGAGTGTTTTGTACGCTCGTGAAAATGATGAAAAAAATTGATGACCCTATAACCTTCTAGATACTGCAGGCAACTTTTCTTAACACGCTTATGTAATACTATATACTGCATGCAAATTCTTATTTTCCACCTTTGTCATTCAACTTTTATTTGAATTTTTTTTTTTAATTGTGTTCGATTTTGATTGTGTTCTCTGATTCTAGTTTGTTGGATATTTTAAGAGCAGTTCAAGAGGAATTGAAGGGGTTCTCCATCATATTTGCCATTAATTTATTTTTTAATCTGTGAGGGCAAATTTTATTTTTGGAAAGTATTTAAAATATAAGAAAAGAGTGTCTCAGAATGCCAACAGTAGTACCATCAAATACTTTTTGAACATTAACAAATTGCATTTTCAAATCTACTTAATTTCTTAATGGACACAGTGGGGAGTGTGAAAAAAACATTGGGGTTTGCAGTGTCAAAGGGAAATAGATTTTCCACAGATTTGTTGATTTCTGACTTTATGATCATTTGAACCAATTTTAGATCATTTTAAAAGATTTTTATGAGCTTTGTTCATATGATTTTAATCACTGTGCTCAACTTCAGACTTTTCTTTTTTTCTCTTGACATTCCAGGTATTTTCCATTTGGGGCTGTCTGTGGTTATGTAATTTTAATGGATATATGTTAGACACTGAGTTTAATTGTGAAAAGAGAGGTTGTATTTGGAATAAAAGTTGGATTACTTAAATAGTTTTACAATGTTTTAATTTTTCAGGATGAGGCTATTATAACTGTAGTCTCACTGAAGGCAATCAGAATTTTTGCTCCGTTAACTCGCCTGCAAACTGGAACCAAGGTAACAATATAATTACAATATAATTCTTTTTCTTTGGTTAAACAAATACATTACAAATCCATATTGAACACACAAAAAGTCATTCTGGTTTACAAAGATTTCAGCATCAGACAAATTGTCGACCAAGAATGAAATGGCTCTCTCAGCATTTTTTATAGTTTGTGTAAAACCCAATATAACACTGTAAGTTTAATATGTAACACTGAGTTTAACGTGTAACACTGTGAGTTTAACGTGTAACACTGAGTTTAATATGTAACTCTGTCTGTAAGTTTAATATGTAACACTAAGTGTAAGTTCAATATGTAACACTGTGATTTTAATATTTAACACTGAGTTTAATATGTAACACTATGTGTAAGTTTAATATGTAACACTGTAAGTTTAATATGTAACACTATGTGTAAGTTTAATATGTAACACTGTAACTAGTTAATTCCCATTCAACAAGGTAGTAGATTAGCTTGTGTATAGCATATTAAATAAATTCTGTAAATGTGGGTTTTTTATACATCTGAAATATTTAAATGACATTAATACAATCTGTTTGTTTAAACACACTTTTCTCATTGATACTTGTATTCAAAGAAAATTGCATTAATTTCTCTAATAGTATGGTTATTTTTGCAGATGCCTGTTTATGCAATGGGAGTAAACGAAAATGAAACTCCATTCTCTTTTGGTTGCTCCATTCCTTTTCTGAGCTTTACTTGGTCAGTGAACAGTCGTGAGGTTGTTACATTGAAACCAGTCTACTATAAGGTGAGTTAGGGGTTAAAATTGGCAGAAGTGTCTATTGGACCATTAGGACAAAACTGTCTCTCAGCCCTATACTTCGCGTCACCGGAAGTGGAACATCAGTTGAAAAATAAATGCCAAAAGGACAAACAACTGCCATTCAATGTGTACATGATACACAAAAGTATTTCACTTCATAACTTTTTGGATTATATATGGTTGCTACGAACACACAAATTGTAACTGAAAAGTGTCAAAAACCAGCTAAAAATGTATAAAAATACATTTTTTCCTCATAAAAAAATTAATATTCAGTATATCTTCTTGAAATTTTGTATTAAAATTTTGTATTTTGTTTAATTTCCAAAACCGTTTTTCTTTTTGTTCTACAATCCCTAGAAGAAAAGTTATTGTTATTATTATCTAACATGACGTGAAATATAGATGATGTTTGTTGACTAAAACTGGCTATGATGGCAGTATTTTAAGAATAGTATTTCAATATCATTATTACAGGAATTTGACTTTATGTCATATTAACAATCAAAATGTTTTTAATTTTTGTAATTTGAGCAAACATTTCCTACACTAAAAATTCACTATCTGTTAAGTTTGTACACTTTTTATATTTACTAGATCAACTGTTTGCTGATCCTTATATAATACATAATATATATATTTGTTCTTTACATATACGTCTTATCATTACCTCTTCTGCCATGTAATACTGTGAGTATTGCACCTGATAACTGGTGATTAACTAACAAGCTGGATATCTTTAAACAAACATTCATTTTTTCTGCCAGGTGATCATGTAATCCAAGTGAGGGTTTTGAAACAAGTGCATGAATGATTTTAACATAAAAAAGTGTTAGTAATTATTTTGTTTTATTGCAGAGTGGAATGCAGCCCACAGATGAATGTAATTTCTCTCAGCAGTTGTTTGCTGTTAATTCTGGTTTTATCACTCTGAAGTTGGAGGTGAAGCCAGTGACTGGAAGTGACGTACACATTGCCAGTAATGTCATTCTGCAGGATGAAGTGCAGATACAGGTTCAGTTATCTAGGTTTTCTCACACCTGTAGATGTATTATAGTGATCTTCATCTTGTTGTTAGGAAGCAGGACATAGCTTAATGCTATATTCTGCAGGATGAAGTGCAGATACAGGTTTAATTATTTAGGTTTTCTCACACCTGTAGATGTATTATAGTGATCTTCATCTTGAAAGTTTGGAAGTAAGACGTAAAAATTCATAAAAATGAACATAAGAATACTCTTCAAATCCAGGTATAAACACTTATGCTTACCCCCTTGTCCCAAAGAAGTTGAAATTGTTAGGGATAGGTAAAATAGTTTCAAATGACGTTAGACCTCTTTAGATTACAATTCTATTTATCGATATAGATTACACAATCAAATGTATGATAGTTAGGTTACTTTTCTTGAACAGATTCCTAGTGAAACTTTGGATGGGCCAATAGTAAGCTTGCTCACATTTGACTATGTGTCACAATTTTCGAAATGTTTGACATCCAATAGCCAATGATTAATAAATCAATGTGCCCTAATGGTATCATTAAACAAAACAAAATATAGACACATTCATGTTTTAACATTTGTTTCTTTTTTCTATATTTAGGTGTTTGAAAAACTGACCATGCTTAGTCCCAGCATTTGTGATGGTCAAATTCTTGTTACACCAAACACAGAAACAGTTCTTAGAACAAACAGGTTAGTCAAAAATATACATTACATTCACTACTTTGTTTAAACAACAGTTAGGACATGTGAGAAAGATGTCGTAAAAAATTTAGAAGTTAATCTAACCACAAGAAGTTTCTTAAAACAAGAAATTTTCGTTTAGATCAAGAATTAATATATTTTTGAGTTTATTGTTGTAGTTAGTAGTAAATAAACATGCAGTAAACTTTTAACAAAATGAAAATAATAAGAGCATTTTCTGAATGATATCATACCAATAGTTTATTTTAAAAGTTAATTTGTTTTAGATATACTGAATTAATATACATACGGGTAATAGGTATATATCATTGTGCAACACTTAGTTTTTTGTAGTAATTAACAAATTGTGTAATTTCACTCAGGGACATGACTGCACGTGTGAACTACAAGGTGTTTGGTCAGAATAAAGATATTGCTATTATCACTGTGAACAATAACGGACAGATGACAACTGGTCCGATCCCAGGGACAGCGATTATTCACATCACAGCTCAAGAGGAATTTGGCATCAATCAGACAATGGTTATTCTTGTCAAGGTACCAGTAATTGGATCTTTGAAAGTGTAATTTCAAACAATCCGTTTTACTGAAAACAAAAGTGTTTTCTGTAAAGGGTCTTACTTTGTTTTTATTGACTTGGGATGTTATGGGTGGGTGGCAGTGGCTAAGATAGGTGATTGGTTAGATTTTATAAATGAATTAGATTCAAAATTGAAAGAATACAAAGCATGTAATTATTACTAGTTAACATGAATTTAACACAACTCTGTTTTTCTTATATATCTTACATTTGTTTTAATGAAAACATTATTTGTGACAGGTGAAGTCTGTATCGTACCTGATGCTGAATGCGGACACTGTACTGCAGACATCAGTTGGCTATCTCAACGGTATTCCCATCGGGTCAACATTTCAGTTCTCTGTCAGTTACCATGACGATCTCGGTGATTCATTTTACACAACAAATCTTCACTTAAACTTCAGATGCAGCAGGTATTCCAGTTCTAAAATAATTACTTTAAATGTAACTAACATATTTTCATTGTAGTCCTCTACTCTGGTTGATCAATTTCAGAATTTTTCCAATAATTAACAACTTAGACTACAATAATTGACAAAAAGGAACTTTTGTTTTTGTTGTATATTTTGGCAGCTTATTAATCTGTAAGCTGATAAATCATCTATCGCTTAAGAAATATTCATGACATCAGACACTTTTATGTCAAATTCATCGCACACTTAGGCATGGGAAATGTAACCTCATTGCCGTATATACTCACCATAAAGTTCACGGTATGCCTCAAGGTACACTCCAAGGCTTTGAGCAAAAAAACTAAATTGTGTCAATGTAGGTATAACAAACCCATCATAAGCATGATCTATCAAAAGGAAAAGCAAATAACTGGTATCCTTCTTGCTAAGCTAATTGGATAGCCATACAACATTTGGTCAGTCAATTACATTTCCATTTGGTCATCTTCGATCATTCTAATTGAATATAACTGGGTAGAACCAGTTTTTGGGGATCTGCCTCTAGAAGGCAAATAACCAGTATTTTAATATTAGACTAATATGTTTGTGGTTTTTTATATTGTCGTTTTCTTAATATTTGTAAAACATGCTTTTTACTATGATCCTAATCAGAATAGTATGAAATGTAATTAAAATGTTGCTAATTTGATGTGCTATTTTATCACAGATACGATTTACTGCATGTTTCCAAGGGTAACGACAACAGTACTTTGGTTGTCAGGACAATTGAACCAGGCCAGACTATTCTAAAGGTAATCTTTCCTTTCTCATTATGTATGGTAGGTCTAGTAAGAAATGCATTTGAGGCCAGTATTTTTATTTCAATATTTGGAATATTTTGGTTCAGTTGGTAAAAATTAAGATAAATTGGATTCTGGAAACATTTGAGAAATTTATTTATAAACACTTTGAAACAAGAAATCAGGGATTTTAAACTAAACAGAAATTATTCATAAAACTAGAATTTTGTGTCTTAAATTGTGGTAGGACATTGGACTCAAGCTGAAGACTGTGGTTCAACATCTGTTTGAGGCTGGCTAATACTTGACTACGTATCAAAGTTTATAAATGTTTTACATCCAATAGCCGATATTAACATATCAGTGTGCTCTAGTGGTGTCATTAAACATAACAACATTAAATAGATAGACAAAGGAAATCATGAAAGGAGCAAGATCTAGCTCAAACAGTAGCGTGTCTGACTGTGAACAGGTCAGTCGTCGGATCTATCCTTCTCAGTGGACCCATTTGCAGTTTGGGCTATTTTCCATTCGAATCAGTGGTCCACAACTGGTTTATCAAAGGCCGTGGTATATGCTGTCCTGTCTGTGGTACGGTGCATATAAAAGATCCCATGCTGCTAATCAGGAGGAGTAGCCTATGTGGTGGCAGAGGGTTTTCCCTAAAAAAAAAGACATGTCAGAATGACCATATGTATTAAGTCCAATAGCTGATGATAAGATAAAAATCAATGTGCTCTTGAGGCATCGTTAAATAAAACAAACTTTACTTTGAAATCATGAAATTTTGAATGTAAGTATTATTAAAATTGAATGATTACGTATTTAATGTATACTTGTGATGTACCTCTCATTTAGAGCCGATTTCTCATCAACAGTTCAACCTCCATTCTTATTTTAAACTGCGTCCATGCAAGTTAAAAGAATGGGTTGAACTGTGAAGAATGGCTGAACCATCAATGAGCAACTGGACCTTTATAGTACCGTAATTGTGTTTATTCATTATTTGATCAGATATGGGACAAGCGGAATCCGTGGATGGCAGATTACATAAACATTCCTACAGGGCTTGCTGTCTTCCCTGCTGTGCCTGATTTCACTCTGGGTTCTGTTATTTGCTTCAGCACACCACTCGTTTCAGAGAAGGGTTAGTTTGTTTATATACTCAACTAAAAAAGAAAGTATGCATGTAATCAATAGCCATTTATTACATAAACCAGACAACGTTAATGGCAGAAGTTCTGGAACTATATAACTATGCCATTTAGGAGGAAGTGTGTGTGCAGTAATATCACAAGTTGTGCACATGTTTGGTGCCAGTGGATCATTACTGTGACCACCCCATGAAACAAAAATATTTCAACATGCTTGCTTTCTGTCTCAGTTGAGTATATTTCTTTAGTGTCATTACCTTTATGTACAAAATAATTGACTTATATTTATTATGGATGTTTTAATGGGTTTAATAAAATATAGATTATTTAACTCTATATATGTAGTTTAAATTGGGTAAGTTTTTAAAATCAGTTATGAAAAGTGTTATATATTGACTTATTATATACATAACCATTAAGATAAAATATTCATCATCCTACCTGATTTCCTTCTGCTTTGTATCAAATTACAACTTATGTTATTTACTATTTTATGAATTCTCATAATGTATACAATAAATAACAGCATTCATTTTAATATATCACTTTTTTATGTTTTAGGTAATTTTGGACTTTTACAACTTTTGTCAATTACTATTTAAATAATTCTAAATGTAATACAATAAATAACATAACAATCATTTGTATATCATTTTTGTAAATGTTTTAGGTTATTTTGGAACGTGGAAGTCTAGAAGTTCATCTGTTGACATTAACTCAGATAATGGAATTGGAACAGCAGTCCGACTTGGTAAAACAAGTATTGTGTATAACATCTCTGCTGACATAACTACATACAGAGAGGTGACTGTTATTCTTTTTATTTTATTTTACCTTTAAAAAAAACCCCAGATTATGTTAAACATTTTTCATTGCCAGCAAATAATGTGTAACATACCAACAAAAATAAAGCAAATGTTTTTACAGAATATTTAACAGAACTATTAACCATTTAATGTTTAATAAATTTACTAAACTAAATTATTTGACATTTAAATTTTACTGAATGTTTAATTAGGGATTTTTTTATAATTGATGGAATTCAGAAAAGTGTCTTAGAATGAAACCTGTTTGTATTCTAATAAATTAAGACGGTAGTAAATTTATTTAAAACATGTTTTTATGTCCTTGAAAAATGCATTTTAGTACTTGAAAAAGTCCTTGAAAGTCCTTGAATTTTATTTTCTCAAACCTGTATGAAACCCTAAATAATTCTTTTCCTTAATGTTTTCTTTACTATTGTAGATAACCATCAAAGCTATTTCATCGGTATCCATTACGAGTCCAGTTACATTCCTGACTAATGCAGAAGGTCGTAATAATGCTGTGAACTTTCCAGTGACTTTCGGAAATGCTCCAAACATTGCTGGTATTTTCTTAACTGCTTTGTTATTTTTGTAAATCATATGATAATAAGTTTTCATTTATAAAACATTTATACAATGTATTATGTCCGAACATACATCTGTTCTAAAACTAAAATGTTTAAGGTCCAAGTAGACTATATATGGCTTTCGGGTTGATTGCTATAGAAGAATGTTAGTGTTTCGTTTCCCTCTGATTCAGTACCAGCACATTGATTGGTCAGAGTAAACTGAACTAGCCAGTGAAATGCCTAGTTTAACAAGTGCATGATGTTTTCTCAGTGGAAAAATATCAGAACATATGTACCTTATTATAAGTGCCCACCGTGGTAATAAATAATTATATCCATTATACCACATACTTGTTTTTAGTGAGATGATATAGTCACGAAGCATTAAGATTTTGATGCATATTATTTTATCTGGTTTGGGTTCTTATTTAATCTTAATTTAAGTAATTTTTGTTTTATGGTGAAATCACGTATAGGTGTTTTCTTTACTTTATTGTTTGGTTTGTGTAGGCGACAATTGCAGTGCTCTTATAAAGCAAAAGAAATACACACCAACATCTCTGCCATTCCATTGCCACGTTGAGTTTACCAGTCAAGTATCTGATATCAGTATTAAAGATGTCTTCCACGTTTTTGCAGCATTTGATTTGGAGAGAGGTAAAGTTTTTAACATTAGGTAGTTTCGAAAGTGCAATATGTTTGAATGTTTTATTATACAAACATATTTTAAATGCAAAGATTTGTTTTAAATTGATTTCCCGTATTTTCACATTTATTTATTTACACATTATTGTGCAGTTGTGGTAGTGTACTGGACAAACTGAAGTAAAACTAGTATCCTTGAACAAGTGAACAAACATTTGATTGATGTGTTACACAGCTTTCTGTTCTGACAAATGATGTCATTTACTAGTCACTGTTATTTGTTTTAAGATGCTGAAAGTTTTGTAACGGCAGTGACCATTTGTAAGATACAGATCATGAGGCCTTTATTTATATATATGTAACACTATCAATAAAACATGTAGTGATTCACCAAAAATAATAAATACAAAAATATAAGTGTATGAGACAGGGGTGTTGGTTTCTTATTAAGGCAAAAATAAAGGTGGCATTTTCTTTTAAAACTTAAATTTGGGCAAAAATCGACCTCCCACAAAAATGGGAATCCGTACACCTTTGTATAAAAATAACAAAAGTAAACAATCACTTGTAGCTAGTTCATCCAGTTCCAGCTTGTATCTTTTGTACATACGTTCTGTAATGCTTGTGCTTTCTTGTCACTGTTATGTAAATGTATTTTGTATACCTATAAACAATAGTTTTTTGCAAAATAAAAACCTTGAAACATATCTGCAGTAAATGTACTGATATAAATGTTTCTTTATCAGTTTGAAGTATTTAATTTACTTTAGAAACCAAATGCATTTATTATCAAGCATGGGAATTGTATGCCCATCAATATATATATACATGCTAGTAAAGTTCACGGTATGCTTCAAGGTATATCTTGTATACCCCAAGGCTTTGAGAAGGTACAAATGGAAACAGTTTTTCTCAATTTCTGTGCACTGACAGGCAACAAATTTAGCTTCCAAACTACCCAAATTTGTTTTCATGCAGGGGACTTCACCTTACTGGACCACCTGTAAGGGTATTGACCCTAACCCTGTTGGGGGCTAGGCGTCCTTTGATTCGGATTTCAAGCTGAATACTCACCAGCCACTTTTTCCAATTTTCATACCTTTTGAATTTTCTTGACCTGTATGTGCAGTATTAAACGTAGGTATTGAATATAGATTCATTGTTAAATATTTGGCTAATGAGTCATACATTTTGCAGCAGAGCATGTGTGTCGTGTGTCACAAGTCACAAATGTACAGAATAAGAAGATGAGTACTTTGAGTACGAAAATCCACCTGGTGGCAACTATTATATCCCAAGGGGAACAACCACAGATCCAGTCTGAACCAGTAGCTGTTGAATTTTACCCAGCATTCTTTGTGCATAATGATGATGTCAAGTTAACAACAATAGCTCCACTATCATCAATTCGACTATCAACACTTTCTTCTCTGGCCGAATTTATTGAGGTTTCTACAGCATTTTTTATTATGTTAACCCTTTCACTGCAGTGAAATACTTCACTCTGTAAGATGAGTAGAACAAATGTGACCAAACACAAAACTAGGTTTTGACTAATAGTTATTTAAAAAAAATTCAAATTGACAATCCTAAATGGCTGCTTCTCGTCACATACAGACCATAATATTTTCTACTTAAATAACAATAGATTTGGAGAAAACAAGCCACATGTAAGTTTTAATGAAGTATGGTTACATTTTGTAGACTAAAGCTAAACATCTATTGTATAATACTTTTACCATAAATTATTATATATCACTTAATTTTTTTTTTAAAGTTTAGGATTTTTTTTTCTTCTGTATTTTATATGAATTATAATTTTTTTGGGTTGTTAACTTTGATAATGATTAGTTTGTATTTGTTTATATTTCATGTTGATAATACATGTATATTGCGTTCGACATAGGTATCTGCTAGTGATCCATCTATGTTGGAAACTTTGAGTCCAGAACAGGACAGCCAATCAGGATCGGTTATACTATATCCAATCAGATTGAAGGAATCATTGACTCTTTGGGAACGTGAAAATCTAGATCTTTGGATCGAACTCCGAGGAACATTGACTGGACAAAAAGTTAAAGTTCCAGTATATGTAAAACTGATTGGTGAAAAGCCAGCTTATGAACGTAAGTATTTGTCAGTTTTATGCAAATTTCTGCATAGTATATTTCAATAAAATGTTTTATTCAGTTTTAATTAGAAAGTTCAAAAGTTAAAGCACGTGACAAAGAAAGATTATTTCACTCAGAACATAAATTTGATAATAAAAGGCAACTCGTTTAATATCCTAGATATTTGTCATTTGACTGAATAATACACCAGGAGCTGGATGTAGCTCAAATTGTAGCATGTCTGCCTGTGAACCAGTCGGTTGTCGGATCGATCCTTCTCAATGGACCCATTAGCAGTTTGGGCTATTTTCCGTTCGAACCAGTGATCCACAACTGGTTCATCAAAGGCCATAGTATGTGCTGTCCTGTCTGTGGGATGGTGCATATAAAAGACTCCTTGCTGCTTATTGGAAAAGAGTAGCCAATGTGGCGGCAGGGGGTTTCCTCTAAATACATGTCAGAATGACCATTTGATTGACGTCCAAAAGCCAATGATATGATAAAAATCAGTATGCTCTAGAGGTGTCGTAAAGTAAAACAAACTTTACTTTACTTTTGAATAATACAACAGTGGTCCAGTGGTAGAACATTGGACTCTCAAGCTGATGACAGTGGTTCAAAACCTGTTGGAGGCTGGTTCACACTTAACTACATGTCAGAATAAATACCATCTATTAGCCGATTATTAATAAATCAATGAGCTATAGTGATCGTTAAAAAAAAACTAAAATAAAAGATAATAATAATACAACCTATAAGAATTTTTTTTGTATTTCAGATCTTAGCAGGAGCTATCGAGAGATTGGCTGGGGGTATATAATTCGTAACTTCCTGTTCAATTATCAGTCATGGTTTGCTACACTAATCATTGTCCTCATTACGGCTGCGGCAGTTCTGTTTGGTAAGATATTTTGAAATTTATGAATGTAACATGTAGCTCAAGGTGCAATAGGTTATAGATTAATTCCGTCAGTATCGGACTCTCGAGCTGAAGAAAGTAGTTCAAACGCTGAGGCTGGCTCAAACTGTCACATAAGGACATTTTATCTTACCTCCATGTAAAACTCTTTAATCCCACTCGGAATTTTGAATATTGCTGTACACGCAATTGGCACTGGTTTTCTATTTAGGGCGCTGTATTATTTAAACTTCACAATTGTACGCCCAATGCAGTGAGTATTTATATTGTTTTATATGTAGCTCAAGGTGCAGTAGGTGATAGATTAATTCCTTCAGTATCGGACTCTCGAGCTGAAGAAAGTGGTTCAAAAGCTGAGGCTGACTCAAACTGTCACATAAGGACATTTTATCTTGCCTCCATGTAAAACTCATTGGTTGTTTGCCTTTGGACAAAATCCTTATACCCAGTGGGCGGAGCCAATTTTTTTTATACTCCGTTTGTAATTTTCAACAATTTACTGGTCGGCTGTTCTGAGTGTGGATATCCTTGTTCTTTTGTATTATTTATTTACTACATTTGGTTCAGGGTAAAAGAACACACAGGGGGTTCATAAAAAGCCATTTACCCTTCTTGATACTTCTACAACTTACAGTATTAAAATTACCTGATGTTTGACCTTCATTGGCTAGTGATTGGTGTATCAATTTACTCTGGTGTTGTCATTCAACACAGACATTTTTTTCGTTCACTTTCCTATGTTGTCATGTCTTAGAAAGTGCATATAAAAGAATGCTGCTAGTTGCTATGGCAGCAAGTATTTTCTGTTAAACATGTTGCACAAATAACATTGATGGTAGACATTAGCTGTAACCGGCCTCGATGGTGCAGTGGTTAAGCTGTCTGTCTCATGGCTGGTAGGTACTGAGATCAAATCTCAGTCATGGTATTGTATTTTTAATCTCAATATCAGCTCCAACCCAGAGTGAGTGCTCCACAAGTCTCAGTGGGTAGGGGTAAGCCACTTACACAAACCAGTGGTCCACAACTCGTTTATCAAAGGCTGTTTTATGTGTTGACTTGTCTGTTGGAAAGCGCATATAAAAGAGCCCTTGCTGCTAATCAGAAAGTGTAGCACATTAAACAAACAATCCTTTACTTTAGCCATAAATTAAAGAATATGCTGTGGTTTTATTTAACAAGCATTCCATTTGAAACATCCAGTAGCCGATGTTTATTTTTTTCTGGGGTGGAAGTGGGGTGTGGGTTGTTAAACCACTATTCAATTCCATTTGAAACTACTGGTGTTATTACTTCATTGACATGTTTATTCTGAATCTGTTTTAGGTTACAGATTGTCACCTTTCAGATAAGATTAGATAGTGTTACAGTTTGAAGCTAAATTAGACATTATTGACATTTATGTTAGGGCCCTGCGAAGCTTATATTCGATTCGATTCGAAATCGTTGCAAAACATAGATTCAATTCAAAACAATCGCAAAGCTTCGATTCGAAATAGTCTCAAAATTTGGATTTGATTCGAAATCGTCAGAAAACTTCGATTAGATTCGAAATCGTCGCAAAACTTCAATTTGATTCCATTCGGAATTTCAAATATTGCAGTGTACATACAATTGGCACTGATTTTCTATTTAGGGGGCTGTATTATTTAAACTTCACTGTATGTACACCCATTGCAGTGGGTATTTATACTGTTTTTCTAATTTCCTTTACTGAGCTGAATATTCCTTCATAAGATGCATCTGATACACTTGATTATTCTCCAAGGTATTCGAGATTCGATTTGAGCATTTTCAAATATTCGATTTGAAATTCGATTCAATCAGAAAGTTGATATTCGCAGGGCCCTCGTTTAGGTTTAATTTCAACCATACAGGCTAGTTCAGTGTGTTTTGAAATTATAAATCTTTATTTTTAGGTTATAATTTTATTATGAAATCCAAGTTCCAGACCATATCCAGCAACAGTTCGTTCCTGTCAAGCAGCCAAGTTATGCAGCATAGTCCAACTGGTTATGTAAAGAGCCCAATGATGTCAGGTAGGTCTAAATTAAATATTTTATATTGAATACAAGCAGCCAAGTTGTGCAGCATAGTCCAACTGGTTATGTAAAGAGCCCAATGATGTCAGGTAGGTTTAAATTAAATGTTTTATATTGAATACAAGCAGCCATGTTATGCAGCATAGTCCAACTGGTTATGTTTGGTCGCCAGTGATGTCAGGTAGGTCTAAATTAAATGTTTTATATTAAATACAAGCAACCAAGTAGTACAGCATAGTCCAACTGGTTATGTAAAGAGCCCAATGATGTCAGGTAGGTCTAAATTAAATATTTTATATTGAATACA
>JAULBS010138830.1:0-12860 GCA_032355785.1 Symmetromphalus regularis | reverse complement strand
AGCAAGGGGTCTTTTATATGCACCGTCCCATAGACAGGACAGCACATACCACGGCCTTTGATAAACCAGTTGTAGACGACTGGCTGGAACGGAAAATAGCCCAAACTGCATATTGGTTCACTGAGAAGGATCGATCCGACGACCACCTATTCCAATTAGCAGCAAGGGATAGTTTATATGACCTTATCCATAGACAGGACAGCACATACCATATCCTTTGATAGTTATAGACTACAAGCCGGCGCAAGTGGCGTATACGTACCCATTGATTTTTACAGAACATCCTGGGATGGTCATTGTCTAATTTTAAAAAACCTATACCTCGACTGAGATTTTATCCTAGTACCTACCAGCCGACAGTTTAACCACTATGCCAACGGAGCCAGTCAATATATAAAAATACATAATGAATACAATGAGTTTGTTTATAATACTGATAAAATATTATTAACGATTTTTAATACTGGAGGGACGATAAATATCTTAGTAGAAGAGGTCATCGTAACTCTTGACCTCTTCCTGGATCAGCTTTGAAGAAAACCTAGTATCATTACTGTTTTGATGACATCAATATACTGACTACAGTTCACTCGATTATGCTTTTGATTCTACTTTGTACAGATATACGTTTTTAGTATGAGTTACAGTCATGAGCGTCAATCATGGGATGGGGAGACGAGGGGACACCCCCCCCCCACTTTTTGGACTGCAGGATGCCTATATAATTATCCCTCTAGGTTTTGCTTCGAATATTCTTGGATTTTGAAAAACAAAATTAGGGCGGCGTGCCTCCACCTCATCCCCACTCCCAGGAAGCATTTGTCGCCCATGGTTGCAGTTATCTCGTGTAAATGTATTTGAACGTCTGTCTGTAAATTTATTCATTACTGTTTTGGTGCGTCCATTGAGGAAGATATTGTTTCTACAAGATAAAACAAAACGTAATGCGTTCGAAATTATTAGAAATCTATACGTGATTTATTTCTGTATCTAACAGACCTTCTGACACCGTATGTAAAGTTTATCCTTGATTGCAGTCTGGAGACTGGTGCTTGAGACATATTTTGGTTTTGCATTTCCTACATGTATGCCGCAACATTAATATCTGTTATTGATTCTGACGAAGTTTTGATATAGAAAATATACTTTCTTAAATATTAGATCCAATCAGTTCTGGATTTACATATGGGCTGAGAGGGCTGCAGCCCAGGGCCTCGTAATCAAGAAGGGCCTCGGCCTCCTTTCTCATGATCGTATGCAATTAAATTTGGCCCCCCAGGGCCAAGGTCTTTTAGCCCAGGGCCTCCATTTGATTTAATCCTGCATTGGATCCAAAAATGGCTTTTGTATATTTTTCGTTAGACAACATACATGTGTAAATATGTAGTACAAGCTGAAGTTATAGTAAATCTCATGCTCGTGTTGAACTAATTTGATGACGATTTGTTATGTGAAGCTTGTATATGCAGTGGCGGATCCAGAAAATCCATTTAGGGGAGCCCCGAAAGAATCCTCGTATTCTTTAACTTTAAAAGAATAATAACTTTAAAAAATTATAATAATAATTTATTTTTTTAATTTGCAAATTTTAGGGGGCCGGCCCCTGCCTAGATCCGCCACTGATATGGTCACTGCTACAGACAGTTCATTCATAAGAGTTCCAAATTATTTTGATTCGCAGCCTTTTAGTCTAACTCATTCCTTGGTTATGTTTCTCGAATGTCACTCTATATGTTTCCTTGAATATCTTTCTCGAATGCCGCTCTATATGTTTCCTTGAATATGTTTCTCGAATGCCGCTCTGTATGTTTCCTTAGATATGTTTCTTGAATGTCACTATCTATGTTTCCTATGTTTCTCGAATGCCGCTCTATATGTTTCCTTGAATATGTTTCTCGAATGCCGCTCTGTATGTTTCCTTGCATATGTTTCTCGAATGTCACTCTATATGTTTCCTTGAATATGTTTCTCGAATGTCGCTCTACATGTTTCCTTGCATATGTTTCTCGAATGTCACTCTATATGTTTCCTTGAATATGTTTCTCGAATGCCGCTCTACATGTTTCCTTAGATATGTTTCCTGAATGTCACTCTATATGTTTCCTATGTTTCTCGAATGCCGCTCTATATGTTTCCTTGCATATGTTTCTCGAATGTCACTCTATATGTTTCCTTGCATATGTTTCTCGAATGTCACTCTATATGTTTCCTTGAATATGTTTCTCGAATGTCACTCTATAATTTTCTTGAATATGTTTCTCGAATGTCACTCTATATGTTTTCTTGAATATGTTTCTCGAATGTCAGTCTATATGTTTCCGTGGACCCAGTTGCAATTTAGGCTATTTTCCGTTCCAACCAGTGGTCCGCAACTGGTCCATCAAAGGCTGTGGTATGTGCTGTCCTGTATGTGGGACGGTTCACATAAAACACCCCTTGCTGCTTATCGGAAAGAGTAGCCCATGTAGCGGCAGCAGGTTTCCTCTAAATAAATATGTCAGAATGACCATATGATTGACGCCCAATGGCCGATGATAAGATAAAAATCAATGTGCTCAAGAGGTATCGTTAAATAAAACAAACTTTACTTTACTCTATATGTTTCCTTGAATATATTTCTCGAATGTCGCTCTATGTGTCGATGTTTTATTGCTTTCTGAAGAACAATCTTTTCATACATAAACCACACCATTGTTATGATTTAGGTTACTATTTTTCGACTTAAAGGTTTCAAATGTTGCCACGTTGTAAATGGCTCTATGCACTGACTGTGTACGAACTCTTTGTAATTTAAACATATACTCAACCAAAAAAGAAACTATGCATGTAATCAATAGTCATTCATTTCATAAACCAGACGACATTAACGGCAGACATTATGGAATTAGATAGCCACACCATTTAAGAGAAGGTGTGTGTGCAGTAATATCACAAGTTACGATTACGCACGTGTTTGCTACTATGGGCGTAAATCCCGGGGGGTGGGGGACACGTCCCCCCACTTTTTGGACAGCGGGGACGCCTATATAATTACCCACCCCACTTTATGCTTAGTAAAACTGAAATTGAAATTAAAATGCCTAAATAATAATCTTTACCAGTATTTCTCTTTATTGTATCAATGTAACACTTTAAACCATGTCGTCTTAGTGCAAATATACCGAAGTACACAAGTGGTCTATAATGGTGGGTGGATGGAAGGGGGGGAGGGGGCAGCGGGATGGTCCGTCCTCCCACTTTTTGGACAAGGGTGTGTTCCGTCCCCCCGCTTTCAGGAACGGATTTTCGCCCTTGTTTGCTACCAACGGACATTACTGTGACAACTAATGAAACAAAAATATCTCAACACGCATAATTTCTTTTTTGGTTGAGTATAGTTCAATCCCCAATAGCTGGCGTTTATTTTTGTGATGGGAGGTCGGGTCTTTAAACAAACATTCAGTATTCAGTAAATAAACGTTATGAACCATTAATACAGTAAGCTTAAAACATTGACTCTCATTTTGTCATTATTATTTTTGTAATGGGAAATAAAATAAACCTCTTCTGAACCCAATGTTGGTCCTATCATAATATTATTTCTCGGTGCATAACTAAGCATCAACCCTTCTCTGGACCATGGGCGTAAATCCTGACCGGGGAGGGGGGGAGGAACACATCCCCCACTTTGTGGACAGTGGGGATTCCTATATAATTATCCCCCCACTTTTTGCTTCGAAAAATTGAAATTAAAGTGCCTAAATCATAATCTTTTCCAGTATTTCTCTTTATGATATCAGTATAACACTTAGCCATGTGATCTTAGCACAAATATACACAAGGGGTCTATTGTAGTTTTAGCCTGAAAAAGGCATCTCAAAAACCTTGGATTTTCAAAAACAAAGTAGGGGTGTATGCCTCCACACCACCCTACCGGCTCCGTCCCTCTACTTACAGGAATCCCCCTCCGTTTCCCCACCCCCAACTTCCAGGAAGCGATTGTCGCCTATGCGCTGGAAAATGCACGGTAATTCTTCCCCAAAAATCTTAGCTACTTCGCAAGGAATACGATACACATATATATTTGTTTTCTTAATTAACATACAGACGTGCTTTAAAACTAATTAACTATTTTTAATGAGCATTGTCTCTAACATTCTGTCTTGAAAATAGTCTATAAATATATTAATACGGTTTGATGTGTCTAAAAATCCTTTAATTAGTAGTATCAATTTATTTTAAGTATATAGTACGTATAGGCTTTACAAAATACTGAAAGTGGAAATTTCTAGAAATAATATTGTAAAAATATATTATCCAGCATGATTGCACTTATCTTTTGAGAAAACCTTGCGTTGTCACATAGCTATAATCTGAAGATTTTGGGAACATACAATTTCATTTCTAATAGAAAAACACACTGAAAAGCATTACTATTAAACAAATTAATAAATACAGGGATTTATCCAGGTACCGATCATCGGCTATTCCCCAAAGACAAATGACAATGAAAATTACCAATTTCTAGACTATAATTCCCTAATTGGTTAATAAATATAATATTACAGTTATATAAATTCAGTGGTGTGAAAAAACTTTCCATTTACGAATAAAATCGCACTAATTTCCCCAATACATTAAGCCATAGGACCCTGGTGAAAAATCCTGGATAAATCCCTGATATAGAAATAATAATTTTTAAAATCTTACCTGGACATCTTCGAAGTTTGTGAAGAGGGACCCCTGCGACGGCATGGTTGACGTCCTCTTGTCCGCAGCGGAGTAATCCAGGCCCCTATGGGAAGGTGAAGAATACGGAGAGTTATACACAATACACGACGGCAACAGATTCTTCGACATGCTGCTAATTTGAAGTGCTAGTAACTCACACAAACGCCTGGCATCTATCGTTCAAAATGTCATCAACGCTAACACGAACTGATCATAATTAAACATCGGACACTGTCCCGCAAAGCGGGGCACGAACAACAGAATACAATGACTCGTCATCCTAGGGGTCAAGAAGAAATCCTAACACAGGGGGACAAGGGAATGATGTTATCATCACTGGTAAATAGATTAAACCAACTTATCTGTAATCTTTTCATGTTCGATTCCCTAAATCCATTATAATGTAACTGAACAAACTGTTATTCCACACTTCTGCAGTGAAAATAACGAAAACAAGATTTCTGTTTGTTACAATTCCACAATCAGAAAGGAACGTCTTCCCAACCAAATCAGATTCAGTTGTATAAACAAATTAGCTATTCCAAATAAACACTCGCAAAGTGAGTAAAATTTGTCGTAAAATACTATCAGGTCTTCGGGAAAGGCTCGTGTAAAAATTGGCTCTCTTTAAACATGATGACCATGAGAAAAGCTGCCTGACAAAACGGATCGTAAATACTGAACGTGCCGATCTAACTGGTGGAGTGGAGGTTTCTGTGTTACACGTAACGTTGATTAACTTTAAAAGACATTTGCTCTGTCTGCTAGTGCAAAATAACCAGCTCAGTTGTAAGTATCTCCCGAGATAGTGGTCACTTCTGAGACTATTTAGGAGTGGACAGTGACATGTCTGGTGTTAAATGAAAGGTGTATATTTCCACAAATCAATACACAATGTCAGAATACACAAACAGTCATCACTGAATCACGGAAGACAAATAAACGTATGTATCAATTTTCAAACAGAAAAGAAAATTTAATTAAGGGAGACAATTCTTTTACTAAAATTCAATGTATCATTTTGTAAACATTTTGGACATTATGTTTATAAACTTTTAAACTTTAAAACAAAAAGTTTTTGTCACTAAACCATCCGATACTATAAATAAAAAACAAAAGATTAAAAGATTATTTTGATAAAACTCGACGTTTCGTCTATATAATACAGACTTTCAAGAGTATGAACTAAAACATAAAACTGATATTTTTAAATCTTTTAAATGAAGATAATCCAATTTCATGAAGATTCCCAATTTATTTTTATTTGTTAATTAATATTATTCACTCGCAGAGTAACTTTTAAAAATCTTTAGCGGAAGCTGAAAATGCACCAATGATCACACCCAAGACATTTTATTACAATTCAATTTTGTCTTAATTAATGTTCACTCATTTTTAATTTAGGATATATGAATGATCATGCCCAAGACATTTCATAGAAATTAAGGTTTTAAAAAAAAAATATTCACTCGCATAGTAACCATTAAACTCTTTAACGAAAATTAAAGATACAGCAATGATCATGTCCAAGACATTTTATAACAATTAATTTTTTGGTTAACAATCTTGTTTCTAACGTAAAATACGTATTTGCTAAATGAAAGAAGATGCTCATATAACAAATATGAATGATGGTAATCCAGTGGAAGATCCACAGAAGGAAATGAACATAGTAGTTTTGGTGATTCCCAGACAAGGCGACACAATTGTTTTCTTTCAAAACAAACAAAACAGAACTGTTGTTGTTTGCAACCTATTGCTAATAAAAAAAATCGATTTCATTTGTAGATTCCACAAGATAAATATTTACACAGGATGTCGAATATAGATCATGAAAACCATATTAGCTCTTTGACACAACTTAATTATTGTATAGATCCTCAACACCATATTGGCTCTTTGACAAAACTGGAGGTCAGGATAGATCCTGGTAAGCATCTTGGTTGTTTGTAAAAATTTGATTGAAAGTGACATTCCATACGTTCATTGAGAAATATTTCCGTTATTGCTTCTGATAGTAAGATTTGATTTGCAATTAAAATGTTTCAAATAGCACAGTCTGCAACTGGTGCCAAGACGGAAAATACCCATACATTGAAAATGCGTTCACCATTAAGAGAATATCCCAGACGAAAATCAAATAAGTTATATTAAGTGATTGAACAGATTCCAAGAAACGATTCGTTATCTAGCCAACTCAGATTTGACAACATCCATTTAAAACCCTTCTGTTATTAGTCTAGAATTTAGGATTATTTTTTTACCGTTGATGGAGATTTAGAACTGACAGCAACACAACGAATCGACCTACTTTTCACAATTAGCTGTGATATAATCGGAGTGCAATTTTGTGTTTTTGCGCGTTTTACTTTTCGTTCTGGCCATTGTTTTAATAACTTTCCGGATATTACATTTTTGAGAATCCGTGTCTCTGAATAATCCAGCTGTGGAGAGATTCATATATGTGTGAAGTGGAATACAACACGAGAGCTAGGACATGATTTTAATGTGCTTAGTTCAGAAATACATTTTAAAAATACTTCCCTTGGGCACATACTCATTTTCTAAATAGCCAAGAACATGTGCACCAAAACAAAACGTCCAGATATTGTCATATTAATATCAATGAAAATTAGTTTGTTAAATCCGAGCAACGAAACTGTTATCATGTTGAAAACGTATCTTTACACAAACCAAGTCCAAGGGTTTATATGAAATTCCGTAAGGCCTTCACCCAGGAATTATAGTCAAAATATGGTTAGTACACAATATAGAAACAACATTAATTATAAACGTAAGTCTAAATACTGGCAGTAGGAAGAATTCTAAGAAATATTTGAAATACTGAAACAGTGAATATTAATAAACATTAGAAAAGTCAGATTAATTATATAAGAAGAAGAAGAAGATATTCCATTGCGATTAAGAATATGTCCATGAGATCTGTTAAACTCGGAACAGTGAATGCTAATCATCACTCTGACGATCTGTTTAATTAAATCAGTACTATCTGTTAAGCGGCGACACTTAGAATGTCAGCACACTGTACAAACACGATTAATTTAATGAGTAAAACAAACACATATAAACGATACAGCGACCGTTTCCTCTCATGAATTCAACGTAAATTAGGTGTCGCCGCGATTCCATCTAGAGCATCGAACTCTAATTGACTTGGCAACATTTTTCACGTTTCCTCCGAATCTGAGAGCGAGGGAACTCCATTACGAACCCCAGACAGACTCAGTTTGAATAATTTTACTTGTTTCAATCCCATCAAAAGTCACTTTCCTACGTCAGAATAGATTTGCTATATCCTCAGACTAACGCAAGTATTAATTGAATATGTGTGTTTCAAATATAGCCAGCATAGCAACAGCGCTATTGATAAACGCAAGTTCTTCCAACATCATTCAGCCGGAGTTGGGCGAGTCGCTCAGAGTTAAGTTATGGTATATGAAATGAAATGTCTATAATTTATTAATATGTATACAGTCCATGCGTTTCAAAAGAAGGGAGTGTTGGATTCGTATACGCGCTGTTTGAGTGCTAATGAAAAGAGGATGTCGTAAAAGACAAAGGGAGGAGGGGGTGTATTAAAATCGTTTGAGCCTGCCCCAGTACTTTAAAGGATAGCTATTGTTTGTGCTTGGTAACGTTCTTCAGTAATATAATGTGATTAATTTTGTTTATATTGTGCTTTCAGGTGTGTTGCTGTTGAATTCTGCCACTAGGTACTCATAACCACTCCGCAAAAATGGAAAAGAAACTGAGTACAGAGCTGTTATCAAGTTCCTTGAGGGCAAGAAACCAGAGAGAATCTATGAACGCATATGTGCTGTCTATAATGACTCTGCCCTATCGTATGCTGCAATCAGATGGGTCAGGGACCCAGAATTGATCACAGCTCTGTACTCAGTTTTGACCCCATTTTTGCTGAGTGGTAGGGGGGTTACCTAGTGTTAGAATTAAATATTTTAAAGGCTTTTGACATTGGTAGGATTCAAAGTGGGATTAAAATATTTATAACAGGAAAAAAATGGTGGCCAAAATGACGGGGGAAAGGGGGGTAAATCCTCAAAATTAAAATAAATAAAGTTAATACCGAGCTAATATGAACGCAACCTAGGACACTGTTATCTTGAGTTCCCAGCCTATACCCAGAGCTAGTGAACCTCGGTGGTCCAGAGGTAGAACACAGGACTCCCAAGCTGATGACAGTGGTTGAAAACATATTGGAGGCTGACTCATACTAGACAACGGATCCCATCTGCAGTTTGGGCTATTTTCCATTCCACCCAGAGGTCCACAACTGGTTCATCAAAGGCGGTGGTATGTGCTGTCCTGTCTGTGGGACGGTGCATATAAAATACCCATTGCTACTTATCGGAAAGAGTAGCCTATGTGGCAACAGGGGATTTCCTCTTAATACATATGTCAGAATGACCATATGTTTGACGTCCAATAGCCGATGATAAGATGAAAATCAGTGTGCTCTAGAGGCGTCGTTAAATAAAACAAAGTTTACTTTCATACTAGACAACGTGTCAAAATAACCAAATAAATGTTTGACATTCAATAGCCGAAGATTAATAAATAAATGTGCTCTAAACAAAACAAACCAAAACAAACCAAAAAACTAAATAATAAAATAAAATAATAAAAAAATAATAAAAAATACCCAGAGCTATTACGCACGAATATTTAAGATGCGGCACTCTACATGCTGTATGTTCAAGAGAGTACAACATATGCGTAAGTAACTGATACTCCGTACACCATCTTCACATAATTCAAAGTTTATTATTTATATTGCCGACTTGTTTTGCGAACATCTGAAAAACATGGTCTGAAGAGCTTTGTGCTTGCATGACTGTCAGTATCGGTTAATAAATCCAATATGTAATATGTAAACTGTAATATGTAATGTTTCCAAACATTTTACATATTAAGGATGTGAGGGTAGACGACCTCATTAGAAAAAGGAAAGGAATAGTTGCTTAATAACATTATTTATTCATGGGCAATGAGATGTCAGACTCCTACAGATAGACCTAGTGCAAGTCTCGTTCCATATCTTCCTAACATATGGTTTTATGCAACCTATCATCTTCAGAGGCAACTCTTTCCGATTGGTTGTATTTATGTTCATGCTTATAGCCAATTAAGGTTTAAGCACGCTGTCCTGGGAACACAGCTCAGCTTCATGCGCTGTCTGTCTAGGACAGATGTTAATATTAGTAGGAGAAACGAAACCCGCTTCCGCCTCAGTAATATAGCTACTCTTATCGATACGCAACAAGGGATATCTTATACGCACTATCCCACAGATAGGACAGCTCATACCACGGTCTTTGATAAACCAATTGTGGACCACTGGTCGGTGTAAGTGATACACACCTTCCCACAGAGCCTTGCGGAGCACTCACTCTGGGTTGAAGCCGATAACGAGATTAAATATCCCATGCCTCCACCGAGATTATATCCCATTACCTATCAGCCACGAGACCGATAGCTTAATTACTGTGATATCGAGGTCGGTAACTCTTTTCGATTAGCAGCAAGGTATCTTTTATATGCGCTTTCCCACAGGCAGGACAGCACATACCACATATTTCGATAAACCCGTTGTGGACCACTCATTGGTGCAAGTGGCATACACCTACCCACTGAGCCTTGCGGACAACTCTGAGTTGGTGCAGATACTGTTGTTAAGAATCCCAAGCCTCCACTGAGACTTGACCCCCAGTACCAACCATCAGTGAGTCCGACAGCCTAACCAACGAGCAACTGGGGCTGGTTCTGATGTGTGCAAGTTAAATATTTTACACGGTGACGATTCTGAGGGTAGACAGCATCATTAAGAAATTGCAGGTGACCTTTAACATTTTAATACTTGCTTGTAGCTCAAGTTAAAGTTTATTTTATTTGACGACGCCTCTAGAACACATTGACTTATATTTTATCATCGGTTATTGGACGTCAATCATATGAGATGGTCATTCTGACATATGTATTTAGAGGAAACCCGCTGCCGCCACTAGGCTACTCTTTCCGATAAGCAGCAAGGGGTCTTTTATATGCACCGTCCCACAGAAAGGACAGCACATACCACAGCGTTTGATAAACCAGTTGTGGACCACTGGCTGGAACGGAAAATATGTAGCTCAAGAGCTCGAGTGTTCAACAGAGGTACAATGGATCTTCTAGTTAAGTCCCTTCTGTGGAACCATTGAGTTGTTTCCAGTTCCAGTTAGTGGCTGGTGTAAGAAAGGCCAAGGTACTTGTCGTATCTTTGAAAATGCACATACGAAAGACCTCTTGTTACTAATTAAAAAAGAATAACTTATGTGGTGCTATCAAGTTTCTTCTGTTAACCACGTGTGACATAATAACGTGCGTTTAGTACCTAATAACAGCTGATTAACCAATGCATCTCATGGAAACCCCTATTTCCTAGAAGCACAACTGAGCAGGACGTAGCTCAAACAGAAGCGTGTCCGCCTGTGAAGCGGTTGGTCGCCGGATCGATCCTTCTCAGTGGACCCAATTGCAGTTTTGGTTCCAACCAGTGGTCCACAACTGGTTAATCAAAGACCGTGGTATGTGCTGTCCTGTCATTGGGACGGTATATATATAACAGACCCTTTGCAGCTTATCGGAAAGAGTAGTCTATGTGGCGGCAGCGGGTTTCCTCTAAATAGGACAGAATGACCATATGATTGACATCAAATAGCCAACGATAAGATAAAAATCAATATGCTCTAGAGGCGTCTTTAAATAAAACAAAATTTACTGTTGGATAGCACATTTAAAAGACCCCTTGCTGTTAATCGGAAAGGGTTTTTCCTCGAAGATGATGAGTCGAATACATTGTATGTTTGGTTCCTAATAGCCACTGAATAAACAATGTACTCGGGTATCGCAGTGCCGGCGCAGCCCTTTTAATATTGGGGGTGGGGGGTGGGGAACTAAATTAGGGCGCCATCAGTCATAAAAAGGCGCCTACAATGTACAAAAAAAATGTAAATATTGTCACAAAAAAATGCCCCCCCCCACCGTCCCCCACCCCTTGCTCCCCAGCCCGATATCGAATACTTTCTTCTTTCCTTGATTTACAAACTGTGGACGTGGTCTTCAAGAAATATCCAGGTGTGTTTTTTACTTATTGATTTTTTAAAATTATTATTATTATATTATTAAAAAAATGGTGAATGTGGTCTTCACATGAGGCAATTTACTAAATGGGGAAATAACACAATGAATATAAATATCCCCCGATTTCAAATTTCTCTTCAGAAAATATAAATCTGAAAGTGGAACTCTCTTTTCAAAATGCCGATCCGCACTTACTTTATTTAATAACTTATCCATCTATCGACATGTCGACTGGTAAGTCGATATATTAAGATGTTTAATTTGAAGAAAGTCAAGAAGTGTTGCTAATGTATAAATTTGCAATCGCGTCATTTCCCTGCCAATGAGGTGTAGGAAAATAGGAAATACGTCATAACCGGAAGTCACATTAGCACCACGTGAACGCTCTCGTCGAATAACGAACACAGATAATAATAATTATGACAGAAGTCGGTATAGATTATTTTTATAACATCTTAATTTCTAGCTTATTCGGTAATGCATTCGTCTGAGGCACCTTGGTCATAAGATCGAACCCTCTTAAAGGACTTATCTTCTAGATTTTTTTTCCAACCAGACCAATAAGTTTTAGTAACCCAAGATTGGTATATCAAAGGCCGCGGTAAGTGTTCTTATGGAAAGTGCTTATAAAAGATTCGTTATTGCTAATGGCAAAATGTAGAGGTATTTAATAAATCCATGTGCTCCAGTCGTATCGTTAACAAAATAAATTAATAATAAAAAAAAAACCACTGTTTCATTATGAAAACCTATTGAAACCGTTTACATACGTTTTCTTCTGATTTCGAAACCAGCAGATTACAGATCATCTACATATATTTTATCAAAAACTGTGAAGATAAAAAAAAAAAAAAAAATTCTACTAATAATAATTAAAATAAAAACTACAAGCACTCAACAAAAACAACAAAACGAAAATACAACCAACCAACCAACCAACCAACCAACCAACCAACCAACCAACCAACCAACCAACCAACCAACCAACCAAC
>JAULBS010138819.1:0-12861 GCA_032355785.1 Symmetromphalus regularis | reverse complement strand
GGGCTGCTAATACTAAGAAGCAACTGACTTTACCAAAAAACACAAGAATAACATTAAAATTTTAAATTATAGGGGGGCTGCTGCCCCTCCAGCCCCCACCCCCGGCTCCAACGCCCCTGCAATAGCCAAATGAGGTCAAATGTGCTATTGAGGCGTCGTTAAATAAAATACACTTTACTTTTTTACCATCACATTTGGACCCCGCTTTCAGAAATCCTGCATCCGCGCATTCAGTTGGTCCGTATGAAAGATCAGTATGTGAGGAAACTGAATGATTTGAGAATACACAAAGCGAATAACGCTATTCGATATATTAAATAACTCAAATATAATCAAATATCTGGCGCTGATGATACTCCTAACACTGTTTCCTGCACACCTCGTGTATTGATTTTGTAAACTACTCTCTGCGCTTTCTGCACTGCGCATTAATAAATAATATAAAAATAAATGTCATCACACTAATGTTTAAATATTTATATCATTATAAATCTGAGATTTCAAGTCATGAGAATCTGTGGTTTGAGACCTATTAATTCCACCAACATATCTAGGATTCTGTATTGAGAGTGTGGGCGAGGATCGACATCCTTTTATAATATTTTATAACTCCAGCGGTGGCAGTGGGGTTGGGGGATCTGAGAGGAAAACTAAAATATAAAATTATCACTTCAAAAGTTAACAAATGCCCGTTATTGGTAGTATGGGGAGTTAACCCAATAATGCAAACCGTGCTGTTATTATGGTATGAAGGTCATATCAATTTTTATATTAATACGCATAGGCATACCGGTTCCCATTTCGAGGAGGGAGGGCAGGTCGATTTTCGCCCGAATTTGAAGATTTAAAAAGAAAATTCCACCTTAATTTTTGCCACAATGAGAAACTTGATCCAGCTTTGAAAGGGTGGGGGTAATTGCCCCATCCCTCTTATCGTAAGAACAAATGAATACTCTGTGACTGTGCCGCCATTTTTTCAACACAAATCAAGTAACAGCGGAACGCGAATGGCCTAACTGCACTCAAGCCAGTGCGTCTGCGTGTGACCTAGATAAGACAGAAAAGATCGCATATACTGTATACTGTATATGAATATAGAGGAAACCAGAAGAACGGTGCGTCATTGGCATTCATGAAGCAAACCCCGAACATCTATTCTAAATGTTTAAATATTATACATATTTCGAAATTATCGCTTTCAAGAGTTACATCATATAGTCCGATTGAAAATAGTCCCTCTCTTTTAATTAGGTTGTGTGTATATCTGAGGCTGCTACTTGTATTCTTTACGGCTGTGGTCTTCACTCTGCAAACTTTGTGTCCTGTTAATAACAAAAAACGATCTGCAGATTATATATAAGTATTCATACGCGCAGGATCGCAGACGAAAACATGTTTTTGATTACATTTTGGAGTGCCATAGCTAAACATGTTAATAGTCAACCTTTACTGATTTTCTTATAATGGCTTTGTTTGAAATGCATTTCTAAATAAACGTATAGACACATTTATAATGTAAATGCTTTTCATAATCAATGGTGATGTGCAACCTTATAGAAATGCGAGATGTATCGATAACACAGGTGAAAGAGTCACCTGGATGATTCTTTTCAATCAGACATTCCCGAGATACCAGCTGTCATCAAGAAACGCATATTTCATATACAGCACGCGTGTCGTATTGTGATTATGTGTATCAATGAGTATACGATGTTATATGTATTAAAGTGTTAGATTTTTGTGTTTCAGTCAATGGCGTAACCAGAGGTGGAAGGGATCTCATGCCCCCAATCACACCTATATTTCCACACCACCACCTTTATATGTGCCTGTCATGCAATCTTGTTAACGCGTTCAGTGCAGTTGCTCCCCAATATAAAATACACCCACCCCCTATAAAAAAAATACATGTACATATAATAATAAAAATAATAATAAATGAAAAAATTGCGTAGTTACGGCTTTAAAAAAAGAACAACAAAAAACAAAAAAATAAAACAACAAATAAAACAATTTCATTCATATATTAGTTGTATAGAACGTAACACAGATGTCGCGTATGGGAACTTTGACGATAGCAAACCAAAACCATCATTTGAAAAATAATTATCATATCAAGATCACATTTTAGAAATAACAATCTATCAGTGATACAGTTTTGAGATTAATATCGGTGAGGGTTTATTTTTCTCTGTTGTTTTTGCTATTGTCAAAATTCGTCTTGATATATATATTTTTTCCCTTCAATACATTATATCTTATACATTACACAGCAAAAATAGCGCCGTATTTTTCACGTACGTGAAACATTTGTTTGTGTAAATAGGCGGCATATATGTTTAAAGTACATTTCAAACGTATGTTAAACATATGATAAAAGTACAGTATGTTTTTCATATAAATGTTAAATGTACATTAATGACATACACATGACATGGAAAGGGCTTCTGTAGCTATTATTAGTTTTACTGTTGCTATGGATACCATATTGGTAGCTAAGGAAGGTATATTTAATTTGATTTTTAAATAGCCATTAAACATTTTTGTATCTAGCATACATAAAATCCTACAAAGGCCACTTTTCTAATTACTTTAGACGACTGTTTTATTATTGCTAAGAATACATTGTTGATTATAAGGGAAAGAAACAATATAAATACTCTGATGTTAAACGTATGTTAAAAATATGTTCAAAGAAACGTATGTGAAACATGTTTGCAAACTTATGTTTAACAGAACGTCATACATTTTGGGGCAAACATATGTGAAACGTGTGGCTATTTTTGCTGTTATCAGTTATATACAATTATTAATGTCAATTTCTACCAGTGTCGGTTTCAAGATAACAGGTGACATCAGTAGGCGAACACCAGTGTAAATTGGCGTCAGATTATCAGACAGTATTAAATCAATATCACACGTGTAGAAGTGTGCTAATTTGTCTATTAATTAACTCAATTTGTCCCACTAATGACCAGTAATGAGGTGCTATTCACGGTTGGAAGTTTCTCAGACAGGCATTGTGAATGAACAAATACGTCTTATTAAGCAATCGGAGAATCAAAGTGCCACCCTGTCTTCACAATGCTTACATAAGTAGGTATTTGCTATATACGTATTGTGCAGGTGTGTCTGTAAAGGAAAATATATTTTAATGAGATATAGTGACCAAATATATCTTTAATTTGACAGTTATTTTAAAGTTAGGCTATCGTGAATTCAGTTTGATATAGTAGTACATGTATTCACAATACTTACGTAAGTAGGTATGTGTTATATATATGTATTGTGATAATATTGTCTATAAAGGCAAGATTTTCCAAAACGTTATACTAATAGTGGAGAGAAAGTTCTTTATAAAGGCATGTATGTTAAAGTTACAAGATTGGCAATTCAGTAATTCCATATAATCACAAAACCTAACAAAATGTATGTTATAATGTATGTACATGTATTGTGGGAGTTTGTCTACAAAGACAAGGTTTTCTACTGCGTTTTAATGGCTATGGCGTTCTTTTACTCTTTATTTTGAAGTTAAGATCCTGGCAATTCAGTAATTGACATTTTTACTCATATATAAGACAAATGCAACTATAGCTATGCAGAAGAAGAAAAAAGAAGAAGAAGAAGTAGTAGAGGATGTAGAAGAAGATGATGAAGAAGTACAACAGCCAAAATAAAAAAGACAGCGGCGGAAGAAGCAACAACAAAACAGAATTGTGTTTCCATAATGGCGAATAATAAAAAAAACAATGGTTTTAATAAAATAAAAAATAAATAAAATAAAATGTTACTGACTAGATCACTACAGTTCTACTATGACATTAACAACCAACAATTACCATGTCTATACAAATCAGCATTGTTTTACACTCTGACAAGTAGGGGTGCGACGATACGGCCAAAGTCGTATCGCGATATATTGTGATACAGCAAACACATATTGCAATACATACTGCAATACTGTTTGATTAAATAACAAGATGTGTTAGTCACATTTTGACACTATCATACTAATTACTAAACCTATCTCAGGCAGGCAGACCTGTACCAATTGCTAACGAAAAAAAAGAGAAGATATAGACACAGTAGATTTATATATTTTAATTAACTTTTATTTTTATAACTTACCATCATAGTCATAGGTTTCATTAGGTAGATATATCGCGATACATTGAACCATGATAATGCGGTATGTATTGCGCTCGGCAAGTATTGCAATATACCGGTATACAGATATATCGTTGCACCCCTACTGACAAGTAGTGCAATCAACACGGACGTGTATTATGATAACACCAAAATCAGTCTTAAGCTTTTAAGAATGTAAGAAAAAAACCTCAAACAACTTGAATATGTATGGTAAAATTATGCAATGTTTACTAAATACATACCTGTATATACATTGGCTTCATGCCAACACGTCACACAATTTTCTAACCGATCAAAATGAGGTAGACAAATATTAACTCAAGCCATTAAACAAATATTTAGAAAATGAAAGAGAACGTGTTATTCCTGGAGAATGAAAAACGTAAATTCTCCATATTATATCTATATTTAAGATGAACAGATTAGGATTAGCAGATGTTTGTTTAAATACATAGGGTAGTTTTGATGATCTAATATCAATTTACACAAACTAGCAGACTCTAGTAGACTTAAAAAGCAGATTACTATTAAAGGCATAGTCCCACGTACTTTAAGGGGCTAATTGTCTAAATATTGATTACGAATGAAACTTACATGCATTTGTGATACTAGATCTCATTTTCATATCTCACAAGACGTTTTAACTGAACCATGGTAGAGCGAATTCCATGTCAAGTTGATCGATTTTTTTAACATTTAAAATTTTCAAATTTTACGATCGGAACTTCTCGTATATTTTCGGTGAAACCATTTCTGCCATCGGAAGTTTCCGATTGAACGTTCCAAAATAGAATTGGGGGAATACCTGTCACGTGACTCAAAATATATACGTCACACGTTCAACTGAAAAAGCCGTTATTTTTTTCTCGATTTATTTATCCATAACCATCATTCATTATTATTTTTAAAACAATGATAATAAGCGAGATGCGATGGTTATGTAAGTAGTTGAATGAAGTATTTCTATGGACAAATCAAATGATTATAATTAATTCTTTGGAAATTAATTAGGTCAAGGGTCTGTGGGACTATGCGTTTAACCACAGTGATGATTATATGTTTATCACAAGTGTCACAGTTTTATTCAGGTGTAAGCAAACCATTTAATAAATAATTGAAAATCAAGGTATTGTATCTGTTTTGTGTTACTGTTGTCAAGTTACATAGGCTAGTACCTATAGCCTTTCCTTTAAGTCAAACATCCATTGGTATATTTTCCATTCCATGCAGTAGACCACAAATAGTATATCAAAAGGTGTTTTATTTTGGTATTTGCTATTTCTGGAAGTAGAGGTAGAAATTCCACCTGAGATGCGATGGTTTGCCGGATCGATCCATCTTAGCGGACATATTGGGCTATTTCTCATTCCAACAAATGGTATGTGTTATCATGTCTGTGGCAAGACAAATATAAAAGACCCCGTGCTGCTAATCAGAGAGAGTAGTCTATGTGGCGGTAGCGAGTTTCCTTTGAAGAATCGTAAACACTTAATAGTCACATTGTTATTGTTTTTGTTGGAAAGTCCATATAAGCGACTCTATGCTGATAGTAAAAATAGTACGGTCATGTGTTGCCAGCGGGTTTGTTCCGGAGACTCCCTATCGCAAATTACTTTCTTTGATCCCTAAACAACGTGTTTGGATATCTTTGATTAAAAAAGATCGTATTAAAGGCATACTCTCACGGATTTGAGAGTCTTTGTGCTCTAAATATTAATTACGAATGAAACTTTCTTGCATTTGTGATACTAGATCTCGCTTTCATATCACGCACGTATAGGGAATTCCATGTCGTGTTTATGGTTTATTTTTATATTATATTATTTGTCCGTAAGCATAATTCATTATTATTATTAAAATATTAATAATAAGCAAGATACGGTGGTTATGTGAGTAGTTGAATGAAATATTTCTATGGACAAATCAAATGTTTATATTTAAAATTAATTCTTTGTTTGGAAATTAATTAGGTCAAGGTTCTTTGGGAGTATGCTTTTAAACAACTTTCTTTCCCTTTATATGCGTGTAACTACAATCGTTTATAATGTTTAAACGAGAAAAACAAGCTTTGTAAATGTGACCCATGTTTCTCTTTATTTTAAACAATATTCATTCTGTTCCAGCATTTGTTTATATTCCAGTTTTAAAGAACACCATATCATTCTGATACAAATGTTATTTCATCAGGGTTATAATGTTTAAGGAGTCCTAAAAGATTTCAAAACAAAACTGGTATACGGTTACGAATATGTAGTATGTCCAGTAACGGATCTACCCAAGTTTCGATTTAAATAACATTAAAAAAAAAAAAAAAAAATATTTTATTTTATTTATTTATCTTTTTTAACGTTAAAGAATCCGAAGATTCTTTAGCATACGCGGCTCCATGGTGGGGGTGGGGGGGGGAGTGGCGGAGGGGGACGGTGGATGGGGCGCTCCCGGCGCACGCCCCACTTATTTTCGGGCAAAGAAATGTTTTCTTGTAAAACCCTAAGCGCAAGTACAGGCCAACGCAGCAATTACAAGTCCCACAAGCACGTCTTTAGTGCCCTCCAAAGTTGCGGCCCCCCATTCACAATTGCTAGAACCGCCCCTGATATGTGCATAACTTTAGTAAACAGTCACTGAAATGTATGTGGTAAGTTCATTAAAAATACACGTAATAAAAGAAACCAAAATCATAAAAAGGTCAATATCAAAATAATATTCATCCATAACGTATACTTACCAGTATAAATTATAAATATTTTATCGACACCATAAAAAGGGAGACAACTAAGCTGGATCTGGCTCTAGTACACCTGTCGCACTGGTTTAAATAGAATGATCGTAAAACTGATTAATAATTACCAAGCCTTTTGTGTACTTACAGGAAACGCACTCATTATGCGTGAGACTTGACTGTATTATAGTTACCATGACATGGTTTCATCAAACTATTATTAACAGGCCATGAAGCAAAGGTGTTAGTACAAAACCAAGTTAAAACAAAACAGACTGTGCTGCCGTTTGGCGATCACACGAACTTACCACGGAACAGTGGAATATTCGATATAATTATTTTCACGGGTTTTAATGTACAATGGAAAATTCGATTCAGTTATTTTCACGGTTTTTAATATACAGTGGATGGATATAACTGGAGATGATAGTATTCAAAAAATATAATAATAGGTTATTCAGTGGACTTCCAGGATTATTAAATCAAAGAATATAACAGTATTCAGCAAAATTTATGGATTCGAATATAACAACAGAATACTCAGCGCACTTTCCGGATTATTAAACACCAACAATATAACAATATTCAGCAACATTTCTGGATTGGTATGTACAAAGAATACAACAAAAGAATATTTTTAAAAACTAAATATAAACAGTATTCTTTTAGTGTTCACCAAATGTAAGTAGAGAATGTTTGGAGGACTTTTCAGATTCCAATGTATTAAGTATATTTGATGAAATATTCAACAGAATTCCTGAATAGAGAATATCAAGAACATACTAAATTACTCAGCGCCGATGTTTCAAATTTTAATGTAATTAGAATATAACAGAATATACAACATTCGTTTTAGATTTTAATGTAATGCGAATATAATAGGATATTCAACCGTTATTTTGTATCTGAGTGTACCAAGAATGTAATAACATATTTTAAAGACGTTTTGTATTTGAGTGTACCAAGAATGTAATAACACGATATTTTAAAGACATTTTGTATCTGAGTGTACCAAGAATATAATGACAGGATATTTTAAAGACGTTTTGTATTTGAGTGTACCAAGAATATAACGACAGGATATTTTAAAGAGTTTTGTATTTGAATGTACCAAGAACATAACGACAGGATGTTTTAAAGACGTTTTGAATTTGAGTATAATAAGAATATAACGACAGGATATTTTAAAGACGTTTTGTATTTGAGTGTACCCAGAACATAACGACAGGATATTTTAAAGATGTTTTGTATTTGAGTGTATGAAGAACATAACGACAGGATATTTTAAAGACGTTTTGTATCTGAGTGTATCAAGAACATAACGACAGGATATTATAAAGACGTTTTGTATTTGAGTGCACCAAAAATATAACGACAGGTTATTTTAAAGACGTTTTGTATTTGAGTGTATGAAGAACATAACGACAGGATATTTTAAAGACGTTTTGTATTTGAGTGTACCAAGAATATAACGACAGGATATTTTAAACACGTTTTGTATTTGAGTATACGAAGAATATAACGACAGGATATTTTAAAGACGTTTTGTATTTGAGTGTACCAAGAATATAACGACAGGATATTTTAAAGACGTTTTGTATTTGAATGTACTAAGAATATAACGACAGGATATTTTAATGACGTTTTGTATTTGAGTGTACCAAGAATATAATAACATAATATTCACACTCAATGATATGCGCAACAACAAAAAATCAATATGGCAACAAAATACTGAACAAACATTTTAGATTCTAAACAAAACAAATATTATAATAACACAATATTGAATAGAATTTCTGGATTCTAACATGCCAAGAATTTAATAACAAAATATTCCACCGACTTTACGAACTGTAATTACTCAAAGAATTAATAACATAAAAGTCATCCACCTTTCCGGATATACTAAATACATGTTATTATAAAATATAATTTCACGTAAGCCATTAAAGCCACTCTGTGATTGGCTAAAACTGATATGCACCAGATTGAGGCGTGACATTATAATATGTGTAAATATGTGCGCATCCCTGACAGAAAAGGTGTACTTCCATACATCGTATTAACACGAATGATATATTGTGGACGTTAAAACTGCACAGTTCAGTGACCGAGTGGTCTGATAGGTATATGGGCGCGTCCAGTACAGACGACGTAAAGCTCTCATTTGTTATGGAATTCAGTGATAAATTTCACGATTATGTGTTTATAAACACGCCAACGTTTAATATACTGAATATATTTAAGGAAAGGTAAAGTTGAATTAGGTCTCAGCATGATTATTTTTTTACGGGCGGAATGTATTATTAACAATAACCCATCAAACTATTTCATCTGTGACTATTTACTGTCAAACATCATATTTGCAGCACATGATCAAAAGAACCGAACTATTTAGTGTAGTATTTTAGAAAACCAGCAAGGTACATTTTTGGATGTTTTTGTAATTACATGACAGTATAAACCACATCTTTTGATAAACAGAAATTGGTAACTATCTGGTAAGGAAAGAGCCTCGAAAATACCAGCGTTCGTAACAATGTTCTTAAAGAGGATTAGATGTGATCGAAAGTCGTGCTGTTGTATATGTTATAGTACTGCGAGATGCTAGAACAGATATGGAATCTGACTGCAGTCTGTTTTGGAGTTGAAACATCACCTTATTCATATATACAGTCTGTTATGGAGTTGAAACGCCTGTTCATTCATATACACACAGTCTGTTATGGAGTTGAAACGCTTCTTCATTCATATACACACAGTCTGTTATGGAGTTAAAACATCTGCTCACTCTTATATACAGTCTGTTATGGAATTGAGACATCTGCTCATTCTTATACACACAATCTGTTATGGAGTTGAAACGTCTTCACATTCTTATAAACACTGTCTGTTATGGAGTTGAGACATCTGCTCATTCGTATACACATAATCTGTTATGGAGTTGAAACGTCTTCTCATTCTTATAAACAAAAATCTGTATGGTGTTAAAACGTCTGCTCATTCTTATAAACACAGTATGTTATGGAGTTAAAACGTCTGTTCATTTTTTTATAAACACAGTCTGTTATAGAGTTAAAACGTCTGCTTATAAACGTTGTTAGTTATGAATTTACAACGCCTGCTTATAAACGCAGTCTGTTATGGAGTTGAAACGTCTGCTTATAAACATAGTCTGTTATGGAGTTAAAACGTCTGCTCATTCTTATAACAGTTCTTGTGATCTACCTCTGTGTTGGGTCTGTCATATTCTCTGCTATAGAACGGCAGGCAGACATTGAGCGAATTAACCAACTTAAAACAGACTTAAACAAGTTTATTGGTAAGTATGTTATGTTTCCCTGAGATATGCCATAACTTTATAACATACAAACTGTCTTTTCAACTATTTCGTTTTATCTGTGAGACATGATCTATCTTGCTGATTAGTTTGTGGCTCACTGTAATTTTAATTATTTTTGTTTAACGACATCATTAGAGCACATTGATTTATTAAGCATCGGCTACTGGATGTGAAACATTTGGTTACGTTGACACGTAGTTAAGTGTGAGCCAGCCTCCAATGGGTTTTGAACCACTGTCATCAGCTTGAGAGTCCGACGTTTTACTGCTGGACCACCGCAGCTCACTGGCTCACTCTAAATGCACACAAAGGTTCTTTATGGCACTGTAATATTTAAAGCCACTAGTGATATATCCATCAAGATGATTAAAGAACCATTGCATCATGATTTAGACACACTTTTGCATTAATAAGTAATGTACTGATCACAACGTACTAGTTATTTTCACAAACGTGAGAGGTGGCACTGAGTTGCTGTAGTCAGAGGTTGAAAACAGACGAGGCAGATCCGAAGAAGGCCCCACTGTATAAAGTAGATTAGTACAGTTTATAAGCATGGTCGGAAAAAAACAGACGAAGCAGATCTGTAAAAGGCCCCACTGTATAAGTAGAGTAGTACAGTTTTATAAGCATGATCAGAAAAAACCAGAAGAGGCAAATCTGAAGAAGTCCCCACTGTATAAAGTAGATTAGTATAGGTTTTTAAACATGGTCGGAAAAAAACAGACGAGGCAGATCTGAAGAAGGCCCCACTGTATAAAGTGGTTGGTTGGTTGTATTTATTTTCGTGTTTATATCCAATTAAGGTTCAAGTACGCTGTCCTGGGCACACAACTCAACTTCCTGTGCTGTCTGTCCGGGATAGAGGTTAGTGTTAGTAGGAGAAACGAAACCCGCTGCCGCAAATCTAATGAGGCTACTCTTATGGATAAACAACAAGGGAGCTTTTATATGCAATATCCCACAGACAGGATACACATACCACGGCCTTTGCTAAACTAGTTGTGGACCACTGGTCGTATAAAGTAGATTCGTACAGTTTTATAAGCATGATCGGAAAAACACAGACAAGGCAATTGCCTCGACTGCCTCAATGCTGGCTACGGCACTGGCATGCATGGCAATTTAGTAATTACAGGCTCAAATTAGCATTCACTCCACCTTGTAAATATACCCTGATTGTATCCACATGCAGATTTTAATTACTATATTCTATAATTATATTTTATGTTACTATACAAGTATAGGGCGGGGTGTGGATGTTTAGATGTCAAAACCCTGGTCATGGAATTTAAAAAAAAAAGTTATCAATTTTTTTTAAAGACAAACCTTATGTTACACAGCTGCGGACCCAAGAGAGTCCAGGAGTGAGGACACACCATTTTACGAATGGAAGGACGTGAAAATTCACCATTAACCATTACATAATAGTATTATGAAACCTCCCTTAAAAAAAATTCTGTCTCCGCGCCTGTTATACATTATGGAAACCACTCTCCATGCAAATAAGTTTCTGCTCCATTAAGCGTTTTTATTATTACGTAAATATCTATATTTGTTATATTTCTATAAACTCTTGTATAGTTTTAACAGCATGTAGTTTGCCATGGCCGTGATGTTGATGCAAATAATAGAATTCAATTGAAATTGTGTAATAAAGGGTCTTAAATCGATTTTGACTACATGAACATGCAATAAAATGCATGCATTCATTATACTGAACAATATTAGAAAGGGAAGTCTTAATATCAAATCCAACCACATGGTATATCAGGGCCATACGCTCCGGGAGGAAGGAGGGGACAGTTGCCCCCTGAGAATCTCAAATTTGTTTCAATCCAGAAAATAGCAAGTCACAAAATTGTTTATAAAAAGTAGTGCTCCCCCTAGAATTCTGATCAGGGTACGGCCCTGTATATGACTGCAATATGATGAAATATAACAAATATAGTCACTTAGTGACACATACTCATTAATCACGTCGAAAACGTGATTCAAACTAGAATTTTTTGAAATGTTAAACATGTTTTGTCCCATCAAAATATAAAATATTTATGTGTTATGAATGTAATTTTGTGATAAAATACTAGACCAATAACTTTTTTTGTTTAAACGGCATACAATAAACATAAAATATCTCAGAATAAACTGTGATAAGAAAACGTCGTGCTGAAGCAATAGTACTGTTAATCTACTTGAAAACAATAGACTATTGAAAAACCCACCAGCCACACCTTCAAATATTTACGGTTAATTATTTTTTCTTACTTTACATTTATTTCCTTTTCGATTCTTTTTTTTTCTTTATATACACATGCAAACGGAACACAAACCTCAAACGATTTTATATATAATTCATCATCTAAAATAACATGCGCATAATTTATAAAATATTTCCCATACATTTTCCATGCAAGTGTTTGTTCTGCAAATAAAAAGCCAATTTGTCTATTTGCTCTGTGATGTCACTATAGACTGTAGCATTGTTACATCCATACAACGAATCGTTTAAACGCTTAGTCCCACGGACCCTTGATCTAATTAATTTCCAAACAAATAATTGTTTTAAAATATAAACATTTGATTTGTCCATAGAAATACTTCATTCAACTACTTACATAACCACCGCATCTCGCTTATT
>JAULBS010138809.1:0-12862 GCA_032355785.1 Symmetromphalus regularis | reverse complement strand
GGTACATCTACAATAATTTAAATAGTATTTAACTTGCTATTTTCTTGAAGCAGTATTAAATCCAAGATAATATTTTATTTATATGTGTACCTCCTCACTTAGTTGATGTCATAAGGTACCGAGTTCTGGAAATATATTCTAATGGAATACATTTTCAAGGCTAAGTATAAGTTTTTTTCCAGAAGTTTAAAGGCATATTCCCACGGAATTTAAGGTTCATCGTGCTCTAAATATTGACTACGAATGAAACTTGCATGTGCATGCGACACTAGATCTCGTTTTTATATTACTCAAGACGTTTGACCTGAACCGTTGTATAGGCAATTCCATGTCGAGTTTATGGTTTATGATTCATTTGTCCGTGAGCATAATTCATTATTATTTTTAAAATATTAATAATAAGCGAGATGCGGTGGTTATGTAAGTATTTGAATGAAGTATTTTTATGGACAAATCAAATGTTTATATTTAAAATTAATTCTTTGTCTGGAAATTAATTAGGTCAAGGGTCGATGAGAGTATGCGCTTAATGGCAATTAATGGGAAAATTTAAAGAAACACTGACCAAACCTTTATATCTTTTTTTATTTTGACCAAATTTCATGTCTTTAGATCCATATGGTATTTGTAGAATCTCAGCACAAATTTTTTATCCAGTATATTTGGAATGTGATAATGATCCTGTCAATTTCATTATATACTCAATCAATTAATTATGTGCTCTTTTAAATGCAATCTTTTTCACGACAAATATATTTTGGAGTACTGCCACCTTGTATACATGTAACTATGAGCCTGCCACTTTAAAAACAAAATGGCGTCAGCTCAACATCCGTGTATCTTTCTTATAAATGTTTGTGAAGTTGGATCTAGTAATTAGTAAGTCTTCCTGGTTAAATTGTTGTTCTCACTTGCTCTAGCTGACTGGTGTAATTTTGGCGCACTTTTGGCGCCATTCTTAAAGTTACAGAGGCCAAGTTTTGTTACATTTTGAAAAAGAAAAACTGTTTATAAAATTGTTTCTATATGGTACGTATATATATGTGAACTGAAGGAACGAGATGTATCAGAGCATTATATTAACGTTCATTCGATCTAATAAAGCCTATTTTTATGTCTTTGAATCATGTTTTTGTTTTGTTTTCCTTTTGGGAGCGGGAGCTAGCTCAAACGTTAGCTTGTCGGATCGATCCTTCTCAGTGGACCCGTTTGCAGTTTGGGCTATTTTCTATTCCAACTAGAGGTCCACTACTGGTTCATCAAAGGCTGTGGTATGTGATGTCCTGTTTGTGGGACAGTGCATATAAAAGATACCTTGCCGCTTATGTGGCAGCAGCGGGTTTCCTCCAAAAGACATATGTCAGAATGATCAAATGTATGACGTCCAATAGCCAGTGATAAGATAAAAATCAATGTGCTCTAGAGGCGTCGTTAAATAAAACAAACTTTACTTTGAATTTGTGAATAATGCTACTAACAAAAGGAAAATGGAAAATAAAAACATTGTAAAACATTGTAAAACAAGAAAACACCATCATTTCCAATTTTTTTTTAGCGAACTCCAGCTAAAAACATTCATACTATATTAACCTCTTTATATGCATGCCAGAATTATTGTTTAATATATTTTGCAGAGAAGCTGGTTAGACTGTGTAATTTACTGGGTGATTAAATGCAGATAATTCATAAAACATGGCAGTTACACGATGGCAGCCAGGTGCAATGGAACTAGTCTGACGGCATTATATGGGTTACGCCAACTAAATCATAATTAATGAACATAATCAGCAAATCTTAGTGCCAGTAATGGAGCAACTCCATGCCTCCTCGACTACCATTCATATTGGCAGTGTGGGGTGTGGCACGTGATCCTAGTTACCACGGATATTGGCAGTGCAGGGTGTGGCACCAAGCTTAGAGCTAGGGCATCCAGTTCAAGTGCAGTAGGTCAGTAGATCAATTCCCATCAGTGACAACATTGGCTATTTTCTGTTTTAGATAGTGGTATATCAAAGGCCATGGTATGTGTTGTCCTATCTACAGTAAAGTATTATATAAAAGAGACCTTTCTGTTAATTAAAAATAATAGAGTATGTGTACCTAAGTTTCTTCTGTAGACCATATGTCACAATATTGTGTTTGACATCTAATAGTTGCTGGATAAACTATATTTTGGGGTTCCTTTCCTTTTCATTTGCTGTGCTACAATATCATCTTCCCCCAGTAGCTGACATTTATCTTTAGTACAGGGGGTTGGGGTGGGTGGGGTGAGTGGGACGGGGAGGTTTGAAATAATCATATGTTATAACCTTGATCTTCATTAAAGCAGTTGGTTTGTACATTGTTTCAAAACAAAAAAAATGCTGATCTACATGTACCGGTATATTGTAAAAAAAATTCCCACCCCCTCCTTATAAAGATAAAGAAAAAGTTTTAAAATTCTAATATTATTTTATTTTTATTTAACTGCCTACTCAACCTATAAACCAAATAATAATAATAAAAAGGTCTCAAGTTGTTTTCTGGGATCCCTAACGAAATATTAAAAATACATGTAATCTTTTATGTTCGTCATAAGTCAAATGTTATGGGTGTTTGGAGTGGGCACAAATTCTTAAACAGTCCCCAATGAATGCACACATAAACTGATAAAATTAAATAAATGTCACAGCTGCTCAAATTGTATCTTGACAAAATGTTGAAAACATGCATAACAAAGAATTTGAACAAAAATTAAAATTGTATCGGCTATACAAAATTATTATCTAATATTAGGCTATACAAAATTATTATCTAATATTAAACATCTTTTGTTAAGATCGTTCATTAATAAACAACAGTAATGTTTTAATTACAAATTTCTCATCATGTTTATAATTTGTAAAAATATATTTTTATGGCTCAGTCTTTGTAGATATTTTCTGCTTGGGTGAGACAAATCTAAAAAGAGCACATTGTTGAGATGTCTGTTTGTCTGCAGTCGGAGTGTAGACTAACAGAAATATTTCTCCTGCAATGTCAGAAATACCATCAGGTCCTGTAACGGCCGTGAAGACAGCGCTGGCAAAATATGGCTTTTTAATGGCTATAACTGAACAACGTACCTGGCAGAATGACACCAAACTAGCCTCTATGTTTTCCTAGACACTTTTAATGTGTTCAGTAAAAGTTTTAAGACTTGCTCAAAATGTTCCCATCTAAATGTGTCTGTGTTAAAAGTTTAGTAAGCACAATCGAGAATGGGCCTCCTTCAACAAGTAAACTCAAGTGACAATTCAAAAATCTATAAAAGTTAATATGTTCCACAAATGTGGTATTTGTTCTTACTGTTAAAATAAGTTAATATGTTCCACAAATGTGGTATTTGTTCTTACTGTTAAAATAAAAGTTAATATGTTCCACAAATGTGGTATTTGTTCTCACTGTTAAAATAAAAGTTATGTTCCACAAATGTGGTATTTGTTCTTATTGTGAAAACAAGCTAATATTTTCCACAAACATTTAGAAATAATTTTTTTAATGTGGTACTTGTTTTTTTCCCCACACATTACATGAATATTTTGTAAGTTACCGTTAAAGGTCTAGGTTGTGTTAAATATTTTATATCTTATAAGATAAAAGTTTTCTTATATAACTTCATTTAGGATTCTCCATTTGTTATATTATTTATACAAACTCATTTTAGAAATTAGGAAAGTAACATTAAGTTTTAAAATGTACATCTCAGATGTCCATTTTTAGAGAAACTATTTATTTATTTTCTTTCTTATTAATGATGACACAAACAAAACATTTCGCACTGTGATGCTCTTGTTAAAATTTGACAGCTCAAGATGAGAAAGTTAATTTTGAAATTTGTCATTACTGGAATGGGATTTTTCAGTGAGGACTGAGCAATGCTGTCTGCTGCAATAGCAGGAAGCCTGAGCTTGAGACTGTCTTTAATGTGGCCTCCTTCTTGACACATGATTGCCGCTGACGAGGGGCAGGCCCATCCATCACCGCCAAAAGTGTCATATCGGTGGTGCAGCACTCAGCAAATCTCAGAGGGGCTCCTGCCTAGCAGAGAAAGCCTCATTTATTTCTTAGTTAATTTCTTTCTTATCATTAGCAAGCAAACACATCTTTGCCAGCAGCCCATCACACTCGGCCAGCCGGCCAGCGTAATTAGAGACTCCCAGCCATCAGGATGTGCTAACATACAAAATTCATTATGAATATCTTTCACTGTCACACTCACACTGGTCCGAATATATGTTCTAGATACTCACAAATAACACTGTCACACTCACACTGGTCGGAATATATGTTTTAGCAACTCACAAATAACACTGTCACACTCACACTGGTCCGAATATATGTTTTAGCAACTCATAAATAGAACTGTCACACCAGCACTGAGTTGTGTACGGTGGTCTGTAACATTGAGTCAAGTCTATGGTGGGGTATGTAACTTTGAGTCAAGTATACAGTAGGCTATGTAACTTTCAGTCAAGTCTATGGTGATCTACATAACTTCGAGTCAAGTGTACAGAAGGCTATGTAACATCGATTTCTGTATACGGTGATCTATGTAACACTGAGTCAAATGTACAGTGAGCTATGTAACTTTCAGTCATGTCTATGGTGAGGAATGTAATTTTGAGTCAAGGGTACAGTAGGCTATGTAACTTTGAGTCAAGTGTACAGTGGGCTATGTAACACTGAGTCAAGTCTACAGTGGACTATAACATTGAGTCAAGTGTACACTGGTCTATGTAACACTGAGTCAAGTGTACTGTGGTCTATGTAACACTGAGTCAAGTCTACAGTGGACTATAACACTACTGAGTCAAGTCTATAGTGGACTATGACACTGAGTCAAGTCTACAGTGGACTATAACATCGAGTCAAGTGTACAGTGGTCTATCTAACATGCATTCAACAAACAGAACAGGGCTACATAATTATTTGCTCTGCCCACCAGCTGAGCCTGAATGGGTTCCCCTGACAATAATCTCACTTTTATTAAAAGACAAACACACGTGCAGATAGCGGGTCTGCATTATACTGTCACAGTGGGTCTGCATTATACTGTCACAGTTGACAGTTTCCTCTTGGTTAATTTTCCCACAAATACCTTGATAAATATAATTACACAATGCCAGTCTAGACAAAAACTGATTTTATATCAAATGAATAGTAACTTTTTCTTTTGGGATTGTTCTGTAATTTTATTTTTGTCTAGATAGATTTGTAGGTAGATTTTGAACAAATGGGCGAGTAAGTTAGTGGATTAGTAGGTAGGTACATGAAAAGGTTTTCAATGGATATGTAGCTAGTTAGGCAGGTTAAGGTAGGTAAACTGGTAGATAGGTAGGAAAGTAGGTATACACATGCAAGGAGGCAGGTGGGTGGGCAGAGTGGGTGAGTGGTTGGGTTGATAGGTTGATTCATTGACTGTTTGGAAATTGTAGTTTTTTTGTTTTAGTGAATATAATATTAATATTACAATGGTGTAGGAAGGTGTTGTAAAGTGGAATGGGGAGGGGGGCAGGCACACAGACAAATACATATATTTAAAATGGAAAATTAATAAATATATATGAAATATCTAAAATGTGGAGGGCATAGACCACTTCCCTTGCCTCTCCCCCCATTTCCTACACCAGTGTATTAATAATTATTGTTCAAGGAACAGGCAACTCAAAGAAAACTGTGTTTTTGCTGATCCTGCAAGTGCACTGGCTGTCAGCATCTTGTGTTGTTTTGTCTTTTATTTATTTCTTTTCAAGAGAGCTTGTATGAAGTAGGGGAGATAATATCATCCCCCATGGTGTCAGAAGAGCCGTGGTGTCAGAAGAGACGTCTGCTCGAGGCAGAGTTTTATGTTTTTACTTATCAAGCACTTTATAGTAGAAACATTTACCTTGTTTAATAATCATAATTTATTAATAAATAATCATAATTAATTATAATTTATTAATTATCATAATTATTTAAAATTAATTAGACCAGGTTCTCAGTATTTTCTACTATGATAAGAAAACTTTACCAAAACAATCTGTCGTGGAATAGGTATGAGACTGAATGATTCTTTATAATTAACATGGTGCCTCTTTAAAAGAATTCTCTACATACTAACAAAACATTATTATTCAGGTGTCATGGCTACATTCATATTTAACTGAAAACTATTTTATTCCTTAAATAGAAAAAAAGATTGGACAAAGTTTTCTACATTGGGATACTACAGAACAATTGGTTACAAAGATGAGAAATTTTCCAATATAAACTAAACATAATGATATACTATCAATTTGCCAGTAGTATTTTATGAATGTTTCTGTCATTGGTATTGTGTGTGTTAACTGGTGAATATTTTCACACCACCCAACCACATGTATGAGAAACGAAGTCAGTTAATATGGGAATGCTATTTGTGTTATGCAGAATGTCATGACCTGTGGACATTAATGATTCAGAGATGATAATATTTCAAAATACACTCATTATACAGTGTTATCTGTTTTTAACAGTGTTGTCTAGTTTTGTCAAGTGGGATATAGCTTGATAGTGCAGTATCTGGTTCGGGTGTGCTTCATTCTCAGATAAACATCCTTTTGTGCACCCTTTTGGCTATTTCTTGTTCCAGTAAATGGGCCAAGACTAAAATAATCAGGGTATGAAACTAACAGGTGAAAGCTGGCCACTAATTATTTTTATCTTGAGCTTTATACAAAGAATTTTGTAAACCATGTGTCATAAATATCAATTTATATTAGACATAAATGCGACAATTTAATTTAAGCAGCAATGAAAACAAAATCTGCATAAGCCTGAAACAAAATATCCAAATATCCTAAATATTTTATTCTTATTTTTGGTATCCTTTCTTTTGCTCATTAATATACTTTGAAAAATACCAATATGCTACACCATTACACCAACATCAGTCACGGATGCAGGATTTCTGAAAGGAGGGTCCAGATGTGACGGGTAATAGTTAATTTTCACATCCTTCCACTGGTAAAATGTAAAAAAAAGAATAATAAAATACAAGACCGGACCCCTGGACACCACCTCCAGACACCGCCTGGACACTCCCTGGATCTGCTATTGAACATTACTTTTCACAACTAGTTTCCAAACTATATATTTTAAAACTGCAAACCCCTTTTCTCACACAGAGTTGAGAAAGTTTAGTTTTTCTTAATTGAAGACATATTCTAGCCTGTCATCTGTGGACAAATTTCCACTTCAAATTAAATTCACCAAAAACTGACAAAAGCAGGAAGGGACGGTCATTAAGTCGCTTGCTCAATGCTCATAAATTATTTTCTGTGCAGCTTCCTTTCAATGAGTTGCCATGGAAACACAAATTAAAATTGTGATAAGGGCTAGAAAACAACATTAAAATGTAACCGGAGACTCTGGGTGATAAGAAGGAGTGAATTACCTAACCCCAGCACTTTGTAATCAATGGCAGGACCTTCCATCTCTTTACAAGCCCTTCCACCACTGGCACTTTCACTATGATAATCAAATCGGCATCCAGCTTTTGTTACCTTGGTAATGAGCTCGCCACACCTGACTGATCAAAATTAACATACTTTTAAATGTAGACCACTGCAAATTTATAAAATAAAGAAATTATGCCTTTAAAATCAACACCTGTAAAGTTGATCGATGGAAGATTTTTATCACTTTTTTTTTTAAATGACAAAGAAATATATTAAAATTAGTAGGAATATTATTATTATTTTTGCATTTAATAATCCAGTTTTAAAGGCACACTACTGTCGATTTAAATAAATAAAATAAAGATGGCCCCTTTATGAAACAAATGAAAATAATGAGAAGATATTTAATAAATAAATAAAATGATTTGTATAGATAAAAATATCTTTTTATTTATACATGTATATTAAATTGAGTTAAACTATCTGTCGTTAATGGTGTCAAGAACTGTTTAATGACACCCATCATTTATATAGTAAATGTTACATGTGTACAGGGAGACCAGAGAGGAAACCTGCTGAATCCATATAAAAAAATGTTATATTACTTATTCTGAGAAGTATGGAAGAAGTTTTGTCCTAGGCAGGTCAGTATATACCACAACATTTGAGAAAGCAGTTAGGGAGCACTACCTGGAATAAATTACTGATGAAACAGAGCAACATACAGCACAACATACAGCACAAGATTTGATTGTGTAAATCATTCTTTGACATGACCATCATGGCTCTAACAAATGATCTGTTTCCAGTGTGGGATGTTTATATGTAATAAACTTTATCTTATCTCAGCTGGGGATGAACAATTGCATGGGTGGAGTTTACCCACATACACTTCACGTAGGGCACACTCTGGCTATTTATTCTATGTTAACCTCACCAGCTTCACAATAAAGAGTTTTGTTTTCTACATCATGATAAAAAAAACCTTGTAGACATTAACAAGCAACAAACTGACTAATAAAAAACAACTTTTTCTAGCTATTTAGCAGACTGAATAGAGAGAGAAAGGTATGTCAAGAGTTTGTTGGTGGAAGAATGACCAATAAATGTCAAACACAAGTGCTGGGTGCTCGGATGGTGATATTAGCCCCGCAGTTATCAGCCTCAGTGATAGGAGTAGTGAGGAGATAGAGAATTTGGAGAGAGAAATGTCAGAATTTGGAGAGAGAAATGTCAGACCTGACATAATCTCAGTCTAGTTATGATCCCCATGGGCAGGGAGAGAAGATTGCATGACAACACTTCAACTAGGCTGGGTGTGTATGAGGTCAGGGTTCACTCAGAACTGCCTATAGAACAAGGCAATCTTCAAACGGCCTGCTCACAGAATAAGGCAATCTTCAAACGGCCTGCTCACAGAATAAGGCAATCTTCAAATGGCCTGCACACAGAACAAGGTAATCTTCAAACGGCCTGCACACAGAACAAGGCAATCTTCAAACGGCCTGCACACAGAACAAGGCAATCTTCAAATGGCCTGCACACAGAACAAGGCAATCTTCAAACGGCCTGTGCACAGAACAAGGCAGTCTCCAAACGGCCTGCTCACAGAACAAGGCAGTCTTCCAACGGCCTGCTCACAGAACAAGGCAATCTTCAAACGGCCTGCTCACAGAACAAGACAATCTTCAAATGGCCTGTGCACAGAACAGGGCAGTCTCCAAACGGCCTGCTCACAGAAAAGGCAATCTTCAAACGGCCTGCTCACAGAACAAGGCAGTCTCCAAACGGTCTGCTCACAGAAAAGGCAATCTCCAAATACCTGCACACAGAAAAAGGCAATCTCCAAACGGCCTGCTCACAGAACAAGGCAATCTCCAAACGGCCTGCTCACAGAAAAAGGCAATCTCCAAACGGCCTGCTCACAGAACAAGGCAATCTCCAAACGGCCTGCTCACAGAACAAGGCAATCTTCAAACGGCCTGTGCACAGAACAAGGCAGTCTCCAAATGGCCTGCTCACAGAACAAGGCAATCTCTAAATGGCCTGCACACAGAACAAGGCAATCTCCAAACGGCCTGCTCACAGAACAAGGCAATCTCCAAACGGCCTGAACTTTTTCCTCATTAAGAACCCATCAATAATGGACAAATGTGAGTTTTTTTAAATGTGGTTGCACTTTGATTAGATAAAGTTAGTTTGAATTATGAATTCACTGATGTGTATTTCACAGATGTAGTATGAAAAATGAAAATTAAGTAATTAATTACAGATTTTAATTTAAAACACATCTGCTGTAAGTCAATCAAGCATGCTGCATACATCTGAAACCTGGAAATAAGCCTCATTGGTCCAGCGGTAGAATGTTGAACTCTCAAACTGATGACAGTGGTTCAAAACCCATTGGAGGCTGGCTCACACTTAACTACGTGTCAAAATAACCAAATGTTTGAAATCCAGTAGCCGATGATTAATAAATCAATATGCACTAGTGATGTCAACAAACAAAACAAACCAAAACAAACAAAACAAAACAAAACAAAACAAACAAAACAAACCAAAACAAACAAAAACAAAACAAACAAAACAAACCAAAACAAACCCTTATACCTGGGAATGAAACCAGATTATTATTTTCTGTCAGTTAAAAACTAGTCGTAACAATGTTTTCATTTTTTATTTTATCCAGTGACCTGAGAATCTTGTTTACAAATCCTCAGTGCAAGAAAAGAAAAGTGTGTCCACCACAACGCTGTGTGGCTCACTTTGTGTGGTGAATAAAGGAGGTGTAAAGACAGTTTATGGCAGATATCAGTGAATGAAGTCACAGTAAAGTCAAACTTTATGGCTGATCCAGAGTAAAGCCTTTCTCTGGACAACAGCCAACGCCATTCACATAATGGTGGACTCGACTTTTATTAAACATCAACTCAGAAGGGCAGTGACAAAACTTCAAATATAATTTAGTGGAACCACAATAAATTCCAAGAATAAATTTAGTGAAACCATGACAAATTCCAAGAATAGAACTTCAGAAAGAGAAGGGCTTAGTGATACAACTAAAGAAAAGATAGTAAAAATTCATCAAAGCACAAATTGCTGACTTTCATTCTTTTGGTTTAGTTTTTTTGTTTCTTTAAAGAAATGTCTTTCATCACCTGCAACTTTACTGAAGCCACAAGTTCATATTTTAACCAGACAAAAAGACTAACATTCAGGGATTGCAAAGTGTAAAAAATAGTAGTACTGCTCAATATTGCCATAGGAAACCAAGCCGAGCTTCCGAAGAACTGTTACTTATGCAGAAATAAGAAATAACAGAAAAAAGTGGTATGGCAATAGCCGTACTATCTGTGCCACCCCTGATATTGGTGTGGTGGTTACAACATGGAGACTGACATATTGTAACCAGACACATGGAAACTGACATACTGTAACCAGACACATGGAGACTGACATATTGTAAGCAGACACATTGTAACCAGACATATTGTAACCAGACACATTGTAACCAGACACATTGTAACCAGACACATTATAACCAGACACATTGTAACCAGACACATTGTAACCAGTCACATTGTAACCAGTCACATTGTAACCAGACTGCTCAATATTGCCAGAGGAAACCAAGCTGAGCCTCCGAAGAAGTGTTACTTATGGAGAAATAAGAAATAATAGAAAAAAGTGGTACTGCAATGGCCGTACTACCTGTGCCACCCCTGATATTGGTGTGGTGGTTACAACATGGAGACTGACATATTGTAAGCAGATACATTGTAACCAGACATATTGTAACCAGTCACATTGTAACCAGACATATTGTAACCAGACACATGGAGACTGACATATTGTAAGCAGACACATTGAAAGCAGACACATTGTGACCAGACACATGGAGACTGACATATTGTAACCAGACATATTGTAACCAGACATATTGTAACCAGACACATTGTAACCAGACACATTTTAACCAGACATATTGTAACCAGACATATGTAGTGATGGCCTCTATCTGCCCATGTTTCTAATTATTTGTCACTTGTCCTGCTATTGAGCCATCAGTTTAGTTCTCACAGTTATTGGTTTCTCTCCAATTCTTTCAGCAAGCCCCATCCTACGAGGAATTTTCACTGATTTTAAATATCACTTTGACAATGACCTCAGAGAGGATGTTGGAGACAACACCACCAAAGCATGCAACTTTGAAAGAGATGAAGGAAATTTTCACTTATTGAAACTGACGTTTGACAAATGAGGGGCCAGTCTGTGCACAACAAAAGGGCCAGCGTCCACGATTATGGGGCCATTAAGCAACAATAGGGGTCACTGTTCAGGATCTTTAACATGGACATATGGTCTTTTCACAATAATCCAGAATGCTAATATCATCAAAAAGGGCAAAAAATACAAGAGATTAGCTTTTCTGCAACAGAAGATGTTCAGTGAAAGGGAGAACGACCACGTTGTAGAGGAGAATGACCACGTTGTAGTGGAGACAAAGTTGTAACAAACCACACACCTCGAACAAAGCACCGGGGAAAGAAAGGTTGAACCGAATCGGGGAAAGAAAGGATGAACCGAATCAAACGAATCAAGCAATTTGCTCAAAAGCTTCAGTCAGCCAAGTTACAAATCCTTGAGCTGTCTCCCTTCAACATCCAACCAAAATGTTTTTGTTGTCATAGATTTAATGCTTTGGTCTTTCTCTACCATGCTCTGGCTAAAATATATCCATTCCACTTGAAACCATTTTCTACTGGCCTAAAGGCAAACCTCTTATGGGTAAATAATTGGTTGGCAAGCAAGAAATAGAAGCCAAATTTATGCATTATTGTATGTGCATAATGAAATTGCGAGTTATTGATAAAGTTATTAATAACATCAATATCGGCTATGGTGGAGAACGGCAGTAACAATTGAAAATGAGAAAAGTGAAGGGCTATAGCCAGATTAAAAGTTGATACACTTCAATAAAGAAAGAGTTGAAATAACGAGAATGCTAGGTGTAGTAATTATGCTGACATCAAGAGATAGATGGTTTTATACTTGTGCATCTGTGCTCACACAGGAGCTGTATGTCACATCTGTACAGCAGGGGTGTTGGAGACGGGAGGGGTGAGGGCTGGTGGGCTGTAGTTCCCCCAATAATTCCCATAAATATGTTCTTTGTTCATAGTTGAATTTATTTTTCACCGCAGCCCTTCCCCCCATATGAATTCATTCTAACACCCCTGTACAGTAAACACTTGCAGTAAAATATTTACAAATAAAGAAATATGTTAAGAGGTAATGTTACAAGTTAAAATGTTAACAGTAAGTGATCAACCCAGACTGTTTTAAAAATTGTCTTGTTAATTTCTTCATATTACTATACACAGAATGATACCATATATGTATGTGTGTGTGTGTATATA
>JAULBS010138787.1:0-12864 GCA_032355785.1 Symmetromphalus regularis | reverse complement strand
AAATTATAACTTTTCAATAATCACCATCATAGAGTACATTGTAGTAAAGGTTATAAAAGTACAATTATAACTATTCAATAATCACCATCATATAATTCATTGTAATACAGATTATAAAAGTACAATTTTAACTATTCAATAATCAATACGGCGATCTACTCTATAAATATAAATATACTTAAGCAATAATAGTTGCTGATGACATATCAAGAATATTACCTGAAATATAGCTCCCGGTTATTGCGGAGACTTGGGATTCATCACCAGTCTCACATTTCAGTCATTTCCTGCAACTGTTAAAAACATTTAATCATATCGGGTTCCATATTAAAATTTCAATTATTAACATGGGTACTGAACGCGTTTTCAGATAGATTGTGCGATTGACAGGTTAACATAACGACTTTCTTATTGTGTAAAATATAACCCAGTATGACAGTTTCGGTTGGTGACAGTCGGAAATTATTTCTACGAGTACAGAAACTTGATATTAAACTAAACGTGTTTTCTGTTTTGTGTGTAGGTGATGTGGGACGGTATTTATAATAGAAACAAATCAAATATTTAACGACGCCTCTAGAGCACATTGATTTTTACCTCATCATCGGCTATTGGACGTCAATCATATGGACATTTTGACATATGTTTAGAGGTCGCCACTTAGGCTACTCTTTCCGATAAGCAGCAAGGGGTATTTTGATATGCACTGTCCCACAGACAGGACATCACATACCACGGCCTTTGATGAACCAGTTGTTGACCACTGGTTGGAACGGAATATAGCCCAAATGGGTCCACTAAAAAGGATTGATCCGACGACCGACAGCTTCACAGGCGGACACTCTACCATTTGAGCTACATCCCGCTTCTTGAACCAAATCACAGGAAGCTATGTGATGCTGCGTAACTTGCAGAGATTATTAAAATATCGGCCTTCATCGTGTGTCTGCACTACACTGACTGTCATCTCATCACGTGGACAGACAGTACACCTGTCTTAATACAGCCATAGAGACCTGATTTTCAAAATAGGCGGGGGGCTGATTTTTCAAAGTGTGCATAAAATGTTTTGCGCGAAACCGCAAATCTATATCGAAAATAAAAACTAGTGAAAAACGTGGGAGGATGAGCACCATTTAGCTTCTACCCCTCCCCCTACCCCCCCCCATCCCCACCCGGCTCCTATGGGCCTGTAATACCAGGTCATATGCCAATAGACCTTGTTTATTCTTTAACCCCGTGTAATGACAACGCCATACAAATATGTGTGACGTCTTCAGGCTTCATTAAAGTGTGGACCAAGATCATATAATCATAAGATCATGACAATCCTATCCATTTATATGGACGAATTTTATATAAGTACTACTATACATTTCTTCTGAATGCGGATGCAGGATTTCAGAAAGGGGGTTCCAAATGTGGATTTCAGAAAGGGGTTCCAAATGTGGATTTCTGAAAGAGGGGGTCCAAAAGTGATGAGTGAATAGAATTGGGGGGTAATGGTTAATTTTCATGTCCTTCCACTCGGATAAAGGTTTTAAAAAATTCAAGGAAACGGGTGTCCGAACCTCCCTGGATTCGTTACTGCTTTGTGACTCAAACTGGCTCTGTGACTCAAACTGGCTATGTGACTCAAACTGATTTCATGATTGTTTTTTTACAGATTCCGACACAGAGACCAGTGACAACAACACTAACTGTACAAACACAAAGAGAAAACCTGGACGTCCTAAGAAGTGTGCCCAGATAACAACAGGAGGTGGAACTGGTAAGTTGAGACAAATATTAAATGAGTTTACATTATTTGAATCGTAGTCATTCAATCAAAGTATATAGTCGTTACTAGGGTTAAATAGACACATAACTAACTGTACAAATACAAAGAGAAAACCTGGACGTCCTAAGAAGTGTGCCCAGATAACAAAAGGAGGTGGAACTGGTAAGTTGAGACAAATATTAAATGAGTTTACATTATTTGAATCGTAGTCATTCAATCAAGGTATATAGTCGTTACAAGGGTTAAATAGACACATAACTAACTGTATAAATACAAAGAGAAAACCTGGACGTCCTAAAAAGTGTGCCTAGATAACAATTGGTGGTGGAACTGGTAAGTAGAGACAAATATTAAATGAGTTTACATTATTGCAAATATAGTCACAGAAACAAGGGAACTGTTGGTTATTAGGGTTAAATAGAAACGAATGAAAAAAAAAATTGGTAGCTAAAGGGCTCAGAATAAAAACTAGTTACACGTAAGTGCATGTTTAATGGAGTTAAACCTGTTATTCTGAATCCCTGATCCCTTCTGCTGTGTTGATCTTATTATTTCCACCAATCTACCTCACAATAAAACTATCATGTGCACATAGCATAGGCATGTCAAGGGGAAGGTGAGACCAGACCGTGGACCCCATTTCCAATATTAAAAATCGTTTTAAATATCTTTGGACTCCAACCCATTTTCCAAATCTTTGAATCTACCCATAATATGTGATCCAAAAAGTCAAAAGATTTATCTTGACCAAACTTGTATCTATGCACAATGCAGAGTTCAGTGGATATAGCCAGAATGGGTAAAACAAAATAACACCTTATTAAAGCAAGTACAGTATAGATCTAGTGGATGGTTTTGACTTATTGTGTTGTTTACAGAGACGATTGTTGCGAAGAAGTCGAAGAACTTGGGTTTGTTGTGTTTGTCTGGAATGGGAAGATCTCAGCAGAGAAAACACAGTCAGGATTCGAATACTGAGCAGAGAGAAATAAAGGTAGGTACACACATCCCCACTGTATGCAGATTGCCCATTCCACATCCTGGTGTTACACATGTAAACGTACTTGAAAGGGCATAATAATGTATAAGTGGGTCAGGTGATATGATTTTTATGACAACGGCACAGCTTCTAGTAAGAACTTGATGTATCATATCCTGGAATATCCTTGTTATTCATTCTGATCTAACTCTCATATATATATATATATATTTATTCATACTGATATATCCTTGTATTCAGCTTGATGGCCAGACTCAGCTGAAGCCAATATTTCTGGATGAACAGTGGTGCCGCAGACGTAGTGAACGCATCTTTCTGAGTGAGCCAAGCCCACAGCCGTCCCCTAACACGCCGTGGGACACGAAGAAGACACCAGACTTCAAAGTGACAAGCCCGCCAGTGTTTACCAAGGTGAAGAGCGAGAACCAGAGGGACAAGGACCGCGCCAAGGTGCAGAAAGCTAAGAGTTTGCATGAACTCACCCAGAAAGTGAAGAGAAAGTACACGAAATCTTTCAACAGAAAGCTCTGTTATAACGAAGATAAGCTCAGCGTGAGTTGATGACAGTCTGTTGTTTAAAGTACAAACATTTATCATGTATTATGTGGGCATGTATGATTGGATCTGATTATAACACAAGAATTCACAAAAACATCTATATAATTATAATGGTCAATTGATAGCATTATTATGGGTTTTTTTAAATAATCTTAATTTAAAAAATCCATTTATTGTCATTAAAAACATAATTTTGCATGAAATAGTCCGAACAAAACTTGATGTGAGATTATTTGGTAAATTAGTTAACTAGAAAACTAGTAGGTACTCATGAATCACAGTCATAATAGTTCTGACCTCACGCAGTATTTGTACTATATGGAGGTACTTTTTTGTAACATACATTAAATGATCGTATTAATCCCTTTCATGTAATTCGGTTTTATTTTGTAGTAACATAATTATATTTTCAAAATGCAATGACCATTTAAAGATTTTTTAAAATACACATTTAAAATTGTGGATTTTCTCTTTTAGATAAGAATATTTATATTCTATAACTTTGAATTTTATTTTGTTCAGCCCTCACACTCCGACTAAATGTTTTGAGCTTTAAACAAACATATATTTATTTTGTTCAGAGATGTGATTTTTCTGTTTAGAACGTATAAGTATGGATTTCTCACAGATCGTGTTTTTTATGTAACCCCCATTAACACTGATTGGTATACACATGAAAGACTTTATTGTTATTTATTTTGTTCAGATGTCTCGATCGCCGGTCAAGTCAAGAAAACCTCAGAAACCCAGAGAACTATCTGCGTCAGACAGTGATGGTGATGACTTGCCTCTCATCAAACTCAAACATCAAGGTATGGAGAATATAACATGTTAAACATAACTTTTATATATTAAATATAACACTTTTATATGTAAAATATAACTTTATGTTTGTCAAATATAGTATTTTACGTATGTCGAATATATTACGTAAGATGTAAGATTAACACTTTATGCAAAATATAAAATGTTTAGATGTAAAGTATAACATTTTATATATGTAAAATATAGTACTTTATATTAGTAAAATATAGCACTTTGTGTATGTAAAATATAACGTTATGTATGTAATACTTTATACGTAAAGTATAACATGTTATAAGTATAAAACTTGACATTTTAAATAACTATATATAATTTAACATTATGAATATAATAATTTATATGTAAAGTATAATACGTTATATGTATAAAATTTGACACTAAATAACTATATAAAATATAGCATTGTGTATGTAAAACTTTATATGTAAATTAGAACACTTTATATATGTAGTAGATACGTGTTGTATGTTATCGTGGTCTATCTGATTATTCACAGAGCCTCGGTCGTGTGTGATCCGTACAGACGAACTGAAGGACGGACTGCGTGTTCTCATGTTACAGGATGGATTGTTCTATGAAGGGGCTGTCACTGCTATTCATCCTCCAGATGTGTAAGTCTAATCCTGATCCTGTTCTTGGTGCTGTCTTCTAGTTTCTATATGTAGATACAACGTGTGATCTTAACAACGTTAAACGTGTTTGGTGTCATTGGTATGCTTCTTTAGAAATTGTTTTAATGCTTTGTTCCGATGAACTTAATTAATAATTTTTAAATTAGTACAATCAGGAATATATACACTCATTTTGGGGTTCGATTTTTTAAATAATATTCTAAGATATGATATGTTTTCATTACTAATGTCTTATTCCCAGATGGACATTCTCGCAAATAACGGATATAAGCCTTCCAAATATGTCATAGGTTGGTAATTCCTACAAACGTTTTGTGGCAGTTTACTGGATATCTTCTAATGCTTTGTGTATTTTTTTGTTATCCCAATCTTTTTTGTTTTTAGATTAGGCATCCTCCAATATGTATTTTGGTTGAAATGGAATAAAAATAAAATTATATTTTGGTCCATTTTTATTTTTAAATTCCCAACACTCACGTTAGAACGAAATATATTTACAGGAGATAATAAAACATGAAATAGGCAGTCAACCATGTCACTTGCAACTAATGTTTGGACATATTATTTTCTGCAATTCAGAGCAAGTTATAACAATTTTTATTTCATTGAGTAACTTGGTAATCCTCCTGTCGTGCTTTTTTGTCTGTTTGAAAGCACATATAAAAACATTGCTTGTAGCAGCTGTATGTTGATAGTTCGTACATGTGTGTAATACTTATACCTTACAGGTATGGTGTTGTGGTCAATAATGCCCGAGGACATCGTCCATACATTTTCTCTCAGGAAGAGATTCTGAAGGACGTGGTAAGACAATTATAACATGTATACTACTGATTTCTTAAAGGATTTTTCTTTGTTAGAATATCCATGTAAAACCAACAGGATCAGCAGGTGATTGTATGAGTTTTGATATCAATAGTCGCGCAATAACCAAACTGCTAACTCAGAGGTTATTTTCAAAATAAAAACTATATCTCGCAAAATATATCTCACAATAACTTTGTGAAAAGTTGATAAGAATGTTTTTTTATAATAACAATGAAGAGCAATGAATGATATTATAATCATTAGAAAGTGTCAAACATCCAGTAAACCTGATCAGTTTTAAAGTAAATATGTTAATTCTTACTACAGTGAAAATATTATGCCCTGTCACTGGCATCACATGTCCAATTGTTCCTTCACTGCAGATTGTTGATGTGAAACCAGACTCTGGTCGAGGTCTGCCCGAGGGAACTCGTATCTGTGCCTACTGGAGTCAGCAGTTTAGCTGTCTGTATCCAGGAACAATTGCTAAAAGTAAGTACCATCATATATCAGTGAAATAACATATAATCACGTGTCTGTAGACATCAACAATACCTATATCTTACGAAATGTGAGTGAATGTCATTGTATTCACTTTAATTGTGTATATAAATCACCATTAACAGTTATTTTCATTGATGCATGTCTTTGTATTTTAAACATTGGTTGGTATTTGTTTATTGCTATAAAATTAAATATTTTGTTATAGAAAAATATAACAATAAGAGGATTGTACAATTATAAAAAAACACGAATGTATGATTAAGAGCTCATAGATGATAAATTGTGTTCCTTTTCTGTCTCCACAGCAAGCCCCAATCCACACAGCAGCATATACTCCGTGAATGTAGAGTTTGATGATGGTGATTCTGGTCGAATACCCATTGACCATATTCGTCTTTTGCCAGAAGACTTTCCACTCGTATGTAAGTATAGACGTCTGTAGCGATATATATAATAGTAGCATTAGTAGATGTACAAAGACCAGTACCAGTAAATATAAAAGCAGCCGAAGCAGCATCAGCAACTGCACCAGCAGCTGAATTAGTAGTTGTAGTAGTAATAGTATTGGTAGTGGTAGTGGTAGTTGTTGTAGTTGTTGTTGTTTTTGTAGTAGTAGTAGTAGTAGTAGTAGTGGTAGTTGTTGTAGTTGTTGTTTTGTAGTAGTAGTAGTAGTAGTAGGAGTAGTAGTAGTAGTAGTAGTAGTAGTAGTACTAGTAGTAGTAATAATAGTAGTCGTAATAGGTGTAGTAAAATTAGTAGTTAGTTATAGTAAACATATGATTACTCAGAGTTAAAGTGGTAAAAGTGATGATGTCACTGTCTGTATACAGGTATGTACGTTACGTTAATCACATTCTCGTTTGTTTTCAGCATATGACCCAAATCCACTGCTTCATCTTAGTAAACGTCGGAGAAGAACGACTTCAGGTGACAGTGATTTCAGGAAATCTGGTGATGGCTTGTTCTCTCTAGGTGATGACAGCTTCAAATCCAAGAAAAAAAACGGAAATCACGATGGTGAGTTTGGTGACGTCATAGAAGAAGATTCAGATGACCAGGATGTTTTTAAAGCTAACAGGACTAACCAATCAAAACACAAGAAACAAAATAAACATTCGACCTTCACCTTAGGTCCTGCTCCAGGACCAAGACACCCTGTTAAGGAGAATGGAGATGTTAACATGTTTAGTAAATCTGACAAAGCACATACATCAGCTCACCCTGCTTCAAGTCATACAGCTCCTGGTCATTCAGTTTCAAGCCATTCTTCTGGACATTCGACCTCTGGTCATTCTGCGTTATCCAGTGGTGCTAAGTCAGATATGAAGGCCAACCCTTTTCTCCGACCATCCGTGCTCAAGTTGAATGAGTTCGGTAAGCAGTCTGCTTGCAGTGATAATTCTGATGATGAGGATGATTCTGATGATGATGAAGATCTCAGCTCAGATGATGACAGTGACAGTAGTAATGATGAGAGCTCGGAGGATGGTGATGGTGGGCAGGAGAAAGGCAAACAAGATTCAGAGAGTTGTTCAAACAAGCAGAAATCCAGCGCCGATGTTCCAAAGAAAAGGAGAATGTCTTCTGCAGAAAAGTATAAAAGTAAGAAGGGTGTAAACTGCTTAAACCATTATGAAGTTTACTTCATTGTATACTGACAGTGTTTTAGGGTTTGTAGTATAAAATAAAATATTTTAGCAACAAATAACATATAATTGTGGATGTAGGAGTCTTGATAATATTAGACAGTCAATTTCTTGTAAAAACAAACGATTACTAGCAGTTATTGGATATCTGGTAATGTTTTAGGTCAACCTTTTCATTGTTTTTTAGATTAGAGATTCTCCGACATGCATTTTGGTTGAAATAGAATAAAATTACATTTTGGTCAATTTTTATTTAAACTTTTCCAATGATCACGTTAGAAGGAAATATACTTTATGGATATAATAAAAAACGAAAAACTTTTACTCGACATATTTTGTTAAATAGTCTATACCTAAATTAAACAATTCTTGGCTGTAGCCCAATCAAGAATGTCGAATGCATCAAATGCCTGGAAATATGATTTTCTGAACAAGTCCTGATGACAACTGTTATTTTTTATTTCATTCAGTGACTTGAGAATCTTTCTGTCCTGTCTGTTAGAAAGCATCTATAAAAGATATCTTGTAGCTAACCAGAAAGAGTTCCCTCTGTTGTGGTAGAGGGTTTCTTATGAATACCATCAGTTGCAAAACGTTATATGTCTGATACCTAATAGCTGCTGAGTAAATAATGTGTTGGGGTGTCGTGAAACAAGCAATTCTTTCCTTTCAGTTAAAAATTCTAAATAATCTTTTTCAATATAATAAACAGGCACGTTGTGTTCGAGTTTTGGTGTGGGGGTTTTCTTTGATAGTTACATTATAATTTCAGATATGGTCCCAGCTAGAAAGTTGTGGAAGTGGGCCGGGAAAAGCACAAAGCGGCCGGGAATGAAAGGAAAAGCTAGAAAAGAGTTCTTCAAGTCGATCGCAAGAGGAAAAGAACGCATATCGGTAAGTCGTAACCCTAGTCTATACGTCATGATATTTGTATTCAGGGGTGGAATAAGGGTATTTATTTATTGGCTGGACATTTCCTCTGTTAATCACCCACCGTGTATTTGCAAGTTAGGCATAGATTAGTGAAAGAAATGGTCATAATAAACCCCCACCCCCAGCAATGTATCATCTTAATTTTTACAGTTTAACATTTTCACAATGCCATGACGGTATACACCAAGTACGTGATACAGTCATGTAACTAATCCCAATAATAAATGTGTTATAATGTTTATATTTCAGTACAATAATAGGATTATAATGGAATACATCAAATTAAAAATATCATTATTCAACAGTATCATCTACGGAGATTTTGATTTGCGCAGTGTTAGTTATTATTGTCCATCATTTGTTGTTTTTTAAAGTCTTATTTTTTCTACAGTTATAACTATAATTTTCTGTAACACCATACAAATCAATATAGATATATTTTTAATATTTTAATTTCAATTTTCTTGCATTTATGAAAATCAAAATTCATGTTTATCATTGAAAAATATAGTTATCTTTATATAAATGTTAACAAAACCAGTAAAATGTTATAATGTTATGATATGAAATTTGCTTACAGGTTGGTGATTGTGCTGTGTTTCTGTCCACTGGACGACGGAATCTGCCGTATGTGGGTCGCATTGACAGCATGTGGGAGTCTTGGGGTGGCAGTATGACGGTCAAGGTCAAATGGATGTACCATTTTGAGGAAACGAAAGGAAGTCGCAAACTACTTGACCCCAAAGTAAGTGCACATCTGACTGTTATGTATTCTAAATCATTTTACATAAATAACATTATAAAATTATATTACAATATCTGAGACAATACTAATAAACCGTCCACTGTGATTTTGTTCTATAACAGACCACAACATGGTTCTTTGTCTCTTTATGAAGATATATCATATTAATAGTATTTCGTTTTTGTAAAAAAAAAAATTATTATCCTTAATTTATTGAATGTTTTAAATCTATTGAATTTGTATTTTTACCATAGATATATTTATTATTTTATTTATTATATATATTTTATTATTATAGTGTATATAGTTTACTGTATTGTAAATCACCTCTATACAATAATTTATAATGAAATATTTTTAAAGATAGTTTGACTCCCAGCAGTCGATGTTTATTTTTAAGGTGGGGGTGAAACTAATATTCAGTCAATCAATTAATCAGTCATTTGTTCTGTGACTGACATATTCTAATATGTACAGCCAGTTTACATTTCTTTATGATTATTTCACCGTATTCATGAAGTTTTTATTCATGATAAATGCTGTTATTTCAGGGCGCATTGTTTGAATCATCTCACGAAGACGAGAATGACGTTCAGACGATCTCCCACAAGTGTATCGTGTTCTCGTACACAGACTTCAAAAAGCGTCGCATGGACGCCGCCAAGAAGCAGTCTGGAAACGACGACTGCACAGACATGTACTACCTGGCTGGCTCCTACGACCCCACCGTGGGCATCGTTAACAAATACGAGGCTGACGTCATTTGAAGAATTCCACGTCGTCATCAACTGGGAATACAGATATGTCAGATAGCTGTTATATAGATGTCCTGAGCGAGTCAGATTTATGGGATTTGCGAGAATCAAGAAACTAAGTTTAAAATTACGAGAAGAGAGAATGCATTTTTAAAGTTCACCACTGAGATGTCATGTGACAAAAAAGTCTGATTGTCTTTTGGTTATAATCTATAAAAGAGCTGAGTGACGAATTGACCCCTGATGTCAGTGTGTCTCATTTAGATGATATCAGTGAGTTGGAAGTGTATCAGTTGTGGAATTAATGGTAGTGCCAAGTGTTACCATGGTGGTGTGACGACTGTATTGTGAAATAAGCCATTGTTATCTACGTTAGATGAGTGTGATGTCAGACGAATTGGTGTGTCGATCACCATGTTACGTGACTGGGTATCATGAGTTAGAAAGGCATTTACGAAACTTCTGACTAATAGAAGATATATCGAATGGTATAAAAATGTCTACTATCTTTACCATTTCACCGAATCTTTACAGTGACAATATTATTCATTTATTTTTGTTAATGCTTAATCCATTGCTCATAAGACATTCCTTGTAAAATATACACGTCTTCTCAAAATATTCAAACCTATTGGTTCTTTTATGATTGATGGATCTGGATGTTCTGCATTTATTTTCATCCATTTCAAACAATGAAACAAATCGGCCAAAGCATGTTCGATAGTTTTCAACATTTATATACGAGTTATATGACAAAGTGAGAAGAAAACAACTCTGCCTACTGAAGGTTGTGACGGTTTGGACATCCTGAAGGCTGAGTCCGCATCAAGATGGCTGGATTGAATGTGATATGGAATGCAATAACGTGAATAGCATAACGAGTAAGTCAATAACCTGATGACGTATTCGGTGCGACTTTTAATACCAGTTATACAGGATTATTCGTAATATAGTTATATTGTGCTGGATTATTCGTTTTACTAGTTATGCGGTGCTGGGCTATTCAAGTCACTAGTTACCTTGTGCTAGGCAGTAGTCTGATAACTGCAGGTAACACGACTGATTGCTAAGAGAGACTAACCGTCATGGTGTCAAACAGTCTGTGATTGTAGTGGTTGCATACCACATCTTGTGTTGTTTTGTTGTGTTCATTCGCTCCACGTTTAATATGTGTTCTTTTGTGTAAATGTTTGTGAACAAGATTAATATATGTCAAACATTCTTGACATGCTAATATATGTAATACATTTGTGACATATATCAGCCATTTTTTGACTTTGCTAATATATGCGACTTTTTGACATTGCTAATATATGCGACTTTTTTGACATTGCTAATATATGCCAGCCATTTGTGACATTGGTAATAAGTGTCATTTGTGACATGCTAATTTATGTCAAATATTTGTGACGTTAATATATGTCAACTATTTGTGACATGTTTATGTCAAATATTTGTGACATACTAAAACTGTGCCATATTTATCCGGTGAATCTTGCAGAAGTGAAATCCATGAGGATGTTCCTTGCAAATCCAACATTGTGCGATTCCATTAAGAATGTTTTATATGTTCATGAAACGGTTTATAATATATTCATACATATATTAACATATGATTTTACGCTTTTTAGAGATTGTGTCTGAACTATATTACAGCAATGCTTATAAGTGCTACGTGATCATTAGTGTTGCAGTATTATATAATGTATATTATTGCAGTACATATTTGTACACGAAAAATCTTAAATACTTGTGTAACCTTATGTGATATAATCATAATTTGTCGTGTACATACATGTATCTGTACATTGAGAGAACACTAAACACGAAGTTCGGGTGCACTGCGTAACATAACTGGTACCAATTTGTGTGTTTGTACTCATAAGTGTGTAATTTGTTATATGGCTGAAAATTAGACATGTTTTCAACAAACTGAAACAGGTGTAACCGCGTTGTATATGCTAACTGAAAGGTGTTTTTTTAAAGAAGATGCAGCGTATTATAATTGTGTGTTTAAAACACAAACTGAACTGGCAACACAGTAGCTTTCCCTAAAGTGATTCACTGTATTAGGTCGCAATTGTTCAAAAAGTGTTTTTCTAACTTTGTGTTAGGGAATATTTCAAAACTAAATTTTAAATCGTAAATTGTAACAGAAGAGATATGTTGAAACTTAATTTATTAAAGACTACAGTAAACTTAATTTATTATTGACTACGATAAATTTAATTTGTTATAGACTACAGTAAACTTAATTTATTATAGACTACAGTAAACTTAATTTATTATTGACTACAGTAAACTTAATTTATTATAGAATACGGTAAACTTAATGTATTATAGAATATAGACCATTAAACTTAATATATTATCGACTACGGTAAACTTAATTTATTATATACTACAGTAAACTTTGTTATAGACTACAGTAAACTTTGTTATAGACTACAGTAAACTTTGTTATAGACTACAGTAAACTTAATTTATTATATACTGCGGTAAACGTAATTTATTATAGACTACGTTAAACTTAATTTATTATAGACTACAGTAAACTTAATTTATTATAAACTACAGTAAACTTAATTTATTATTGACTACGGTAAACTTAATTTATTATAGAATACGGTAAACTTAATGTATTATAGAATATAGACCATTAAACTTAATATATTATCG
>JAULBS010138776.1:0-12864 GCA_032355785.1 Symmetromphalus regularis | reverse complement strand
CAATGTTACCCCCAGTCACCCAACCACCATAAACCGCACCCCCCCAAAAAAAAAAATAATAATAATAATAATATGAGTTAGAAACAGTTTTCTTAAAGTCTATAATAGTGTATTATTATCATGAAAGTTTAAAAAAAATCATTTTCACCAATTAAAGTCAAAGTTAATTCTGTGGTCGTCCACCAAACTGAAGTAGTCCTTGATGCCATAATCGTGGGTGCCTTGAGCACCTGTACTGAATATTTCTTATCCATCCCATATTCACGAACTAGAGAGTTTTGAGTTGCTCCCCAGCGGTTTTAGATTAATTAGGTTGTCTGTTGAGCAATATGTTCACCCTCGGGGGAAGCATGTTCATTTGAAACGTTCCGAAAGATTCTATAAAATGAGTTAAAGCCACAAAGAAGAGTTTCTTTGTCTGCGACACGCAACGAAAAAATGCCTGAAAATATTAGTTCTTTAGGGAAATATTTTAATTAAGAAAATAGTCACTTTTTTAATTCTGAATTTATTTTTTACTTTATTAAAAATCACTCACTCTAGAAAGGAATATTCGACCAACAGTTATATTTTAAAATGAAAGTAATATTATAGGGTGACAAATAGTTTAACGTATTTTAGTAATAAACCACACACCTAAACTATTATAATATTATTATGTGGTTAGTGATTAGTAAAAGTAAATATTGTTATATTTAACGACGCCTCTAAAGCACATTGATTTTTATCTTATCATCAGCTATTGGACGTCAATCATATGACCATTCTGACATATTTATTTAAACTTGCTGCCGCCACATAGGCTACTATTTCCGATAAACAGCAAAGGCTCTTTTATGTGCATTTTTCCACAGACAGGACTTATGAACCAGTTGTAGACCACTAGTTGGAACAGAAAAAAAGCCAAAACTGTAAATGAGTCCACCCAGAAGGATTGATCCGAGGACCGAGCTCTTTACAGGCAGACACTCTACCGCTTAAGCTACATCCCGCACCTTGCATCGATTAGATAGGAAATATTCGTAATTCTCATACACATGGTCTTCTAAAAAATCCCGCTTAGCAACTTAGCAACAAGGGATCTTTTACATGCACTTTTCAACAGATAGAAAAATACATACCATGCACATTTCATATACCAATCCTTGTCAGTGGACCCATTTCTAGCTCTGGCTATTTTATGTTCCAACCAGTGATACACAACTGGTCCATTAAATGCCGTGGTATGTGCTGTCTTGTCTGTAGGTAAGTGCTTATAAAAGACTCCTTGCTCCTTGTCGTAAAGAGTAGCCTATGTGGCGGCTGCGGGTGTCCTCTAAAAAATATGTCAGAATGGCCATATGTTTGACGTCCAATAGCCGATCAATGTGCTCTAGAGGCGTCGTTAAATAAAACAAACTTTAATTACTTTATGGTTTATAGAGAGGCGGACGAGTATGTGGGGGGGGGGGGGAGGAGGAGGAGAAGAAAATAAAAATTAAAAGTCAAACAATGAGTCCTTCTAAGGGGTTCGATCCTTTGACCAAATGGAATCCGACGAACGCTCCACCGACTGAGCTATGTCCCACGCCCTCGTTCACGTGGAATGTTTGAGGTTAAGATGTACTTCTTACATTGCTCCTACGCATTGAGTCTGTTCTGTTTAGTAAAATCTACGGTTTATGTTGCTTATCGTCAATAAACACTGCAGAGTGCAGGTGAAAATCCTCCAAACTATTTGACTGGTTTCCAAACTTTGCATGACGCACTGCGGCGATCAAAACAAAACCTAAGTGGTTTCCAAACTTTGCATGACGCACTGCGGCGATCACAACAAAACCTAAGTGGTTTCCAAACTTTGCATGACGCACTGCGGCGATCACAACAAAACCTAAGTGTTTTCCAAACTTTGCATGACGCACTGCGGCGATCACAACAAAACCTAAGTGGTCTTTAGCTCTGAGAAACTGGCACCAGTAGTACAATGGTTAAGTTATCGCCACATGGATCGTAGGTATTGGGATCAAATCTCAGTGGAGATCCAAAGTGAGTGCTTCGCAAGGCTCAGCGGGTAGATATAACCAGGAGACCACAACTAGTTTATCAAATAACATGGCATGTGCTATCCTGTCTTTGGGATAATGCATGTAGTCTCCTTGTTGCTTATTGATAAGAGTAGCTGCGTTAGTGTGGCGGTAGCGCATTTCGTCTCTCTTACTCAAACCATCTTCTGTTCTGGACAGACAACTCGGGTTGCTGAGTTGTATGCCCAGGAAATCGTGCTTGAACCTTAATTGCATGGTATCTCGAAAATAAATACAACCAACGAACCAATTAAAACAGCATGGCAGAAATGTTGCGACTCGACTGTTCTGCGCTTGAGGTTTTCTATCTTCTATCGCATAATGTTTATCTAACCTAGTAGGCGCAAATACCAGTCTAGGGGCGAACCCGAGCACTGTATATATTATATATTTTAGCTGAACGCAGATATTTTTCATTGACGTATATCTCGAATTTGTAACCCCTGCAATTAAATAAATGTCTACTGAAAAATAAATGCTGAGGAGAAAGTGTCCAAGGCATTTTCCACGGCAATTTTAGCGTAAAGTATACTTCATTTTTAATAATAACCAAAAATCATACCTCGAAAACAAATTAGTCCTCGGCAAAAAAAATGCCGGGGAGAATGAAAAATACCGTGGCAATCTGTAGGGCATTGCCGACTACTGTGGGCAATTTCTGGGGTTGAATTTCTGGCATTCTGAGAGAGTGGGATAGTGATAACAGAATTGTTTCTAACAACCTAACACAGCTGATGAAACATAGGGATGATTTAATTCTATTTGTTGTTAATTGCAGGTGAGGTACTTCACTAAGTATCGCAGTATGTAGAACAGGTGTATAAAGAACTTCGTGAACTCACCACACAACTCTACACACCGTGAGAACATATACAGAGAAGCAAAGTTTAAACAATTTATTTGTAATCAAGGGAGACAAATGGTGATTAATGCCTGATGTGTTAGAACACTTTTTAAATATTGTCTGAAAATGTCAAAGTGTTGTTGTTGTTGTTTTTGTCTTTTGTTGTTGTTTTTGTTGTTATTATCAAACAAAAATTAAATGATGATTAATTATGCTCACAAAATAACAAATCGAAAAAAACAAAAAAACACGGCTTTTATGCAGTTGAAGGTGTGATTTCGAGTCACGTGACGGTATTCCCTCGTTACCCCTTATTTTAAAACTTCTGAATATTTTTGTAGCTGCAAAAACATTCCGTACCAATTTATTTCGCCCCATTTGTTTCACGATGAGTTCCGATCATGAAATTAGAAATGTTTAATTGTGAAAAAAAATCGATCGACTCAACATGGAATTCCCTATGCCATGGTTCATTTAAAATGTCTTGCGTTTTATGAAATCCAGATCTAGTCTAAAAAATGCATGTAAGTTTCATTAGTAATGAATATTTAGAACACAAAGCCCCTTAAATTCCGTGGGACTATGCCTTTAAAATATGTAACTGAATACACAAGCGCTCGCTGAAGATGTTGTTACAGAACGTTTGTAAAGCATTTTCTTTTGTGTTAATGTCTGAATTTTTAGCGTTCCTATAGACAGCGGGTTCTTTATACAAGAACTGTTTCCAATAACACGTCACAGCTGACAAAATAGTGAATTAATCTTATTATATTTGTTATTTAATTACAGGTGTGCTACATCAGTAGGTATCTGAACATATACAACAGGTGTTGTTAAGAACTCCGGTGAACTCAGGTAAAAATGTATACTCTGTGAGAAAATATGTTCAGAAGCAAAGTTCAAACACTTAATTTGTAATAAAAAAGGGAAAAATGTAGAGTTGGATGTTTTTATTTCTGGAAAAAAATCCACAGGTTGTTTTGTAATGGCAAACAGACATCGATGATTTCAAGATGTGTCTTAGAGGAAGTGATAGGTTAGGGTGGGTTAGTTTAGCTGGGGGGGGGGGGGGATGGGGCAGGATAATGTTATGTGGTAGAATACTTGATCTTAACAGTTGTTTTATGATGTAGGTGTATACCTGTTACATTCATATAAAAATAATTACATAAATAATAAAAATAAATATGATGACGATGATGATGTTGTTGTTGATGGTGAAAAGGATGATGATGATAATGATGACGATGATATTGACGATGATCATGATAATAATTAATAATAATGATACTGATAATAATAATAATAATTAACAATAATGATAATAATGATAATTAATAATAATGATGATCATAATAATAATAATCATAAACATCAATAATGATAATAATGATGATGATAATAATAATAATTAATAATAATGATACTGATAATAATAATAATTAATAATAATGATAATAATGATAATATTAATAATAATGATGATAATAATAATAATAGGGTGTCATTAAACAACCAGTTATTATTTTAAAAAGAATAACTGCTTTATTATTATTAACTGTATGATGATTTTATGCACTTGCTAACAGTAGCACTGGTACAATCTACTTGCTAGTTTAGCAAGTACATAAAAACATCATACAGTTTATTTTATATATTATCTACCTGAGGAGAAAAGACTATATTTATTATTATTATTATTTTATTATTACTGATTATTATTATTATTATTTTAAATTATTATTTATTGTTTTATTATTTTTTATGACGATATCACTTCGAATTTACACATTATTTTATAATCACTATGACCATTACTGTCACTATTATGTTGCGACAAGTTACTCCCACCCACATCCGCACCCCGCCTCAATGTTTGTCAGGTTGGCCTGCCCAACACCTTGATATAACCACGACAGGTGTGCTTCAACACTCCTTTGACAGAACAGGAGACCGAGATAAACTTGTTTTACATATTAATGTTTGCCAATGGAACCAAAAAAAGATTTTGTTCCCGATCTGTCAGTGCCCTCAGGCAATGAGGCAACTGCCTCACTAGATTTAATAGAAAAAATTAATATCATTAATATTATAAAAGTTATTTAAAATACGAGAAATAACTAGCATTACCTCACTAGAAAAACAAAAAAAACAAGCTACGCTAATGGCCCTCAGATCCACGCTAATCACCCCTCCCCTCCCCTCACCTACCTGCCTCTTCATTTACACTCAACAGTTCCTATTTATCAAAAGAAAATAATAAAATGAAAAAGAGTTTTTATAATCGAGGTTTATGCAGATCACTCTACGTATTTAGTTTCTCTTTATGTTGTTTTTATGGTCTCTGCAAACACTGTAAATATACACTATCTGCGTTCCAGTTTTATACCCCTCGACTAAACCATTTCAACAATTTTATTATCCCCAACGCAGGTGTCAGTGGCGAGTTCACTTCGGAAGTGAAATACATTTCATTTGCGAAATTCTTGTTTGTGTGCGCGCGGCTAACAGAAACGAGTACAATTTCGTTTATTCTCAGAAGCATAAAAAATAGATGATACTGAAAACTGCACGATGAACATTACAGCGGCAAAAGAATCTATTTTTTAGCGCATGCTACTAAAAACATGCTATAAAAGAGGTTTTACACAGCTTTCGTTCAGCGAATGGTCGTAATAACAAGACCAAAGGAAATGGCTGTTGTTAATTTGAAGCATCTGCTGAAGTAACTAATTTAAAGCCATTAACATAAAATTCTCCCCAGATATTACACCGGTAAAATGTTTTTTTTCTTCTTTTTATCACAAATGCTACTTAAAAAACAGTCGCTGTAAAACAAGTCTTAGCTGACGTTCTTTCAACGAATCGTGGTTAAAATCAAATCAAAGAAAATATGAAAGATTTCTTGTCAAAGAAACTCATTTGAAATTATGATCTGAAAATAGGTCCACCCCGCCTCCACCCCTATAACCTCCCACACACTCCCCTCGTGGGAATCGTGAAAACATGTTGATATCGAATTCTAGATTTATGACGTCTGTGACTGAATCATAATATATTTTAAAAAATAACTAACATACGGTATTCATTTTTCAAATTTAAAATTCTAGAAACATTTATCTGTCGAAGTTCAAACCCTATTGTTTGAAAGCACTATAAAGTGTTTAAATTATTTTTTTATTCATTCATTCATTTATTGATTTATTATTATTACTATTATTTTCTTTATATTATTATCTATATAATAATAATAATAACAACAATAATAATAATTAATATTATTATTATTTCATCATCATTATTATTATTATCAACAACATCATCATCATTATTATTATTAATCATCGGTCATTGATGTGCAACTGTTTTAGCGTACTGACTGGTTTTAGCATCGATGTATTGTAGAGCTTTGAACACAATAAATGTTGGTATGTAACTCTTTTACTCTATTGACACTGGTTTTAGCATCGATGTATTGTAGAGCTTTGAACAAAATAAATGTTGGTATGTAACTCTTTTAGCGTATTGGCACTGTGCTTCTTGCTAAGAGTTATGGAGATTCATAATCCGGGATTTCGTTCTTTCCACGAGTTCAACTTAGCGAGCTGAGAGCAGAATTAATAGCGGCTTGATATGGACATACTCTCGCTGACCCCAGACCCGGATTACTTCTACAGTGGAAGCCAATTCAACCTGTCTATTAAAGTCACTTTACAAGTGTTCCTTCAAAGTACAAATGCTTGTTTATCAACCCGTACATACGCGTCGCCTGTATATAAAACAACCATGATTTAGTACGGTCTATGGTTGCTTGTTACACACATTAAAAAATAATAATAATTATTATTATTTAATTAATTTATTTATTTTATTTTAATTTAATTTTTATTTTATTTTATCATTTAGAGAGGGGTGGGTTCTTTGGATGGATGGATGGATGGATGGATGGATGGATGGATGGATGGAAAGATGGGCGACGTTTATCTTATAATACTTATTTTATAACAAAATAGATTATTCATTATGAACACACACACACACACACATTATTTAAAGTCAAATACAAAAATATCAGATGACGACCTAAAGTGATATTTTAAACATATGAAAGATTTTTAGACATTTAAAGACAGACATGTTAGAGATACTATATAGGTTGACAAGCGGAGGATGTTAAATTAACGAAATAACACTCATGTAAAAGAAAATAATGTTTTCGGAACTACTTCAGTTATATATTAATTAGTTTCAACTACATTCTGTCATCAAATGACGTCGTTTCTTGTCTATTTAAATACAAAGTACTCCAATTTCATAAATATTCCATTAACGTGGCGTCAGATTTGTTTTTTCTTTCCACTTGATTAATGTAACATTTCAATTTAAAATATCAATACTGACATTTAAAGTTTAAAGAATTGAGTTTGCTCACCAATTACTCGCATGTAGAATGGCTTCTTTGGGTAGGGGGTGGGGGTGGGTTCTTCTTCAATCAACAAACAAAAAGAAACAGTTATAATTACGACATCGAGGAAACCAGATTTCAAATTACGACAACTGTAAACACAAAATATATTAATCTGTATTTACCGCTGACAAGTAAGATAACTCTAATTGCTAAAGAACGGTTGGCTAAATGCCATTTCTAATTTCGTATCATCCATGCCACACAAGAAATCAAATTAACTTTCCACATCCTGATAAATTAATGCCAACAAAGATAATGTTAGGAGAAACCGATAGAGTCCCATAGGAATACAAGAAACACTAATACAAACTATTACATAAGCTTGGTTGCCGTACACTATGTACCAAACGAGATTCATAAATATTGTGTTGGATATTACGACATCGTGAAGGTCATATTAGACCAAATAAATCCCACTGATCACTATAGTAACATTTCTTTATAACAATAATATTGTCACATAGCATTTTAACGACACTGGATGGACGTATGGATGGATAATGGATGGATGGATGGATGGATGGATGGATGGATGGATGGATGGATGGATGGATGGATGGATGGATGGATGGATGGATATTCGATGTATGGAATATGAAATGAGTTTACGAGCAAATTAACGGATAATTATATGCATATAATATATGGAAGAACAATCTAAATAAAAATAAAGAAAAAAAGTATACACCTATCGACTGAGCCTTACGGAGCATTCATTCTGGGTTGCGGCCTATACTCAGATTAAAAACCCAATACCTCGACTGAGATTCGATCCCAGTACCTACCATCTCTGAGTCAGATAGCTTATAATAGGCCAGTACGCACGGATCCATTGACGGGAATCATTAACAGACGGAAGAATCGATAGCGGAATGTTATAAATTAACCGATTTTTCTTTAGGTCTTCTTTTGTATGCGTTAATTTTTGTTCTTATCTCTGCTCATTGTTGAATCTATATTATGTGTTTTGGAGAAAAAGGCGTTTAGAGATATAAAACAAACAAGAAAAGCTGATGTTAATGGAACTATTCCCAAATGAGGAACTTAATGCAATTTACACCGGACCGGCAAACTGTTAAAACAAATTATGGATTCAAATATTTTACGGAAATGGCTTCAAGATGTTTGCTTTGCAAACTCGGCAAATACCACTGTCTGGAGGAAAATACCTAAAGATAAAAAATAGAAATCGAAATGCGTTTTGTTTGGATCCCTAGAGATGTTAATATCTCACAATTGATGATGTCATGCCTGTGTTCGCTTTAGATAATCAAGTTTGTTATTTATTCAAGGACAAAAAGTGAGAAAAGAATAAAATCCCAATTTGATTGATTGTCTTTGATTATTTATACGACTCCGTAATCGTTTCGTCTTTAGAGATATCGTGTTGCATTTTATACGAGTTATATGAAAAGGAATGTGTCTGGGCAAGAAAATTTGATCAATCACTAAATCTGTTCCTGAGGGAATTAAAAAAAAAAATAATAATAATAATAAAAAATAAATAAATAAACTTAAAAAAATAAAACAACCACAAAACAACAAAAAACGTCATGAATATATTATGACGTCATACCCCAATCACTTAGCAACATAACAAAGCCACACTTGGAAGCGTTCGGTTGATTGGAAATTATACTAGAAGTTACTGTTTGTGAATTTCCCAAGTGGGAAGGAGAACCAGTCGGAGTAATAAAAAAATAAAATAAATAAACAAAGCGTGAGAGAACCACAAGGCGGCGGGGCGGAGTTGCGCGGCTCGGGGCGGTATGGGTATGGGATGTAGTGACGTTGAGAAAGTGTTTTCAAATAATGCATACAACTAGAAGTTGTGTTATGTTGGCTCAAAAACTGATGCGTCTGTGTTGTGTTGTGTTAGTGGCGTGTGTGTGTGTGTGTATGCATGTGTGTGTTGTGTGTATATTATGTGTTTGTTGTGTATGTCGTATGTGTGTTGTGCGTATGCATGTTTGTATGTCTGTCTGTATGTGTCTGTGTGCATCGTGTATGTGTTGCGTATGTCTGTATTATTATTATATTGAATACACACGCACACAGACACACGCACACACACATACACACACACGCACACACACAAATACAAACACACACACAAACGTATATATGTATGTATGTATGTATGTATGTATGTATGTATGTATGTATGTATGTATGTATGTATACATATATTGTTCAACATAATAATGATAATCATAATATAATTCTAGACACAAGAGAAGATTGTCACAATATTTCTTCAAATTTGCCTACCATTAAAAGTTGTGTTCTGTTGGAGCTATTGGAGATCCAGAAGTAATACTCTAAAAACAATAAATTAGGAAAACACATATTTTGTGTGTGTCAGTATGACATGGCGCTCCTTACGATTGACGTAAAGTGTACATGACAGAAATAATGACACAGTCCCAAAGGTGACGACACTGAAAGAACAATAAATCTTTTAGTAAATACCATTTGACGTAGTTAGCACTGATCCGCAGGGACTTGCTCATAGCAGGGATAATTCAACACTCGGATATACGCTTGGGTGCAATTGAATAAACACTTTATTTATTTAAAACTACCATATGAAGGTAAAAGAGATGAAAAAGTCGCGTCGTTCCGGTGTTTTGAAACACGAAACATACGCGGCTATACACCTGTTTGTGTTAATGGTGTGAACGTTTGATGGAGATAGAATAACGAGTGATTATCTCGATTATCATCGCCTCGACGTGTCGGGTGTATGCGTCAGTACGTAAATAATAATGACGAACGTTGGATGTTGACTGATTAAGCTTATCCCCGTGCTTATATCGAATTGCCTTTCAAGCACGCTGCACTGGGCACTAACAAAGAGCTTGGGTTACATTTTAGTCATATTTAAAGAAAAAGTGACGAAGAGAGAATAATATTTTTAATTGAATCAATTATAGATGTTGAAAAAGAGAATATCAATTGAGTTAATTATATATATTGAAAAAGAGAATATTAATTGAGTTAATTATAAATATTGAAAAAGAGAATATTAATTGAGTTAATTATAAATATTGAAAAAGAGAATATTAATTGAGTTAATTATATACATTGAAAAAGAGAATATTAATTTAGTTAATTATATATATTGAAAAAGATAATATTAATTGAGTTAATTATGATCGTATGACTATTTTTTCAAATGTTTGGTGTGTAGATTGATATAAGCACGGGAATAAGTACAATCAATTTGTGTTTCAAACACGCTGTCCTGGGCACACAAATCAGCTTACTGTGCTGCCAGTCAACGACAGAGTTTAATATTAGTCGGAGAGACAAAAGCCGCTACGGACACACTAATGTGGTGATTGTTATCTACCAGCAGCAAGGAATCTTTGATATGTATTATCTCACATTCAGGAGCGGGATGTAGCTCAAACGCTAGTGTCTGTCTGAGAAGCTGTCGGTCGTCGGATCAATCCTTCACAGTGGATCCATTTGCAGTTTGGATTATTTTCAGTTCCAACCAGTGGCCCACAACTGGCTCATCCTAAGACCGTGGTATGTGCAGTCCTGTCGGCGGGACAGTGCATATAAAAGACCCCTTGCTGCTTATCGGAACGAGTAGCCTATGTGGCAGCAGCTAGTTTTCTGTAAAAATATGTCAGAATGACCATATGATTGACGTCTAATAGCCGATAATAAGATAAATATCAATATGCTCTAGAGGGTCGTTAAATAAAACAAACTTTACTTTATCTCCAAACAGGATAGCACAAACCACACGGTCTTTGATAAACCAGTTATAACCATTCTGGGTTGGAGCTGATAACATTGTACGCCTCGACTGAGATTTGATCCTAGTACCCTAGCTAAGAATCCGATAGCCTAACTACTGTTCTTAGGCGTGTTCAAGAGGGCGACCGCTTGCGAATTGTTAGACTAGCTATCGCCTTCTTCTATCACATAACATTTATCTAACGTTGCGCATAAAACCCAGTCTAGCGAAAAACCACGAGCGCTCGTCTTTCTGAACATTTCGCTTGTTGTGTGTATGTACCGGAAGAGAGTGGTTCATTCCTGAATACATCTGTTCCAGTTTCGTAATATCCAATCAAATCGCTTGAACTATCAACTTAATAAAGCCTCTGAACGAATTAACATCAACAATATGAAACGAACGATGAAGAAATTTACATCACTGTGCACGGTTCTTTGAAAGATTTGCACTGAATTTGACCATCAAATTTAACTGAAATAAGGAACTTTTTTTAATGCTTGTTGGAATCCTCTTTAAATACATTGGCGGATTCAAAGACAGTCCTTGGGGTCCGGAACCCCACTTCGAACCAAATACATTATTATTTTTCAATTATTTAAAAGATGATTAAATGTATATGAATTTGGACCAGTAACATGCTGTAATCTGAATCCTCTTTTTACACATTGACAGATTCAAGGAGTGCCAAATGGTTCCGGAACCCCACCGGTCCAAAATGTAAAATAATACTTTTAAAAGATAATAATAAAAATATATAAATAAAAAATAAAATCAATCAATTAATGAATAAATAAATAAAAATCGAATTATGGTTTGGTGCATCACTTCACATCACACTTTGGTTTGGTTTGTTTAATGACGTCACTAGAGCACATTGATTTATTAATCGTTGGCTATTTGGTTATTTTGACATGTAGTCAAGTGTGAGCCAGCCTCCAACGGCTTTTGAACCACTGTCATCATCTTGAGAGTCTGACGTTCTAGATCACTCATCTCATGACACGTGCAAACAAACATGGATGAGCGAATTGGGGCAGATGTTAAGTCTTCTTACACATCAAACATGAGGGCTGTCATCCAGATGAAGAGAAAACCTTTAAGAAAATGTTTCAGATTCAACGAGTAGGTGACACATCGCCTATTGACACTATCTGAAAAACGTTACTGATTTTGAAATATCGCGGTGATGGGCCACTTGAAACACGTTGAACTGATTTTGATATATCAGTAAGGATGATAGGCCACTTGAAACACGTTGAACTAATTTTGAAATATCGAGATGATGGGTCACTTGAAACACGTTGAACTGATTTTGAAATATCGCGGTGATGGGCCACTTGAAACAAGTTGAACTGATTTTGATATATCAGTAAGGATGATAGGCCACTTGAAACACGTTGATCTTATTTTGAAATACCAATACGGATGATGGGCCACTTGAAACAAGTTGAACTGATTTTGAAATATCAGTAAGGATGATAGGCCACTTGAAACACGTTGAACTTATTTTGAAATACCAATACGGATGATGGGCCACTTGAAACAAGTTGAACTTATTTTGAAATATCAGTAAGGATGATAGGCCACTTGAAACACGTTGAACTTAAATTGAAATACCAATACGGATGATGGGCCACTTGAAACACGTTGAACTGATTTTGAAATATCAGTAAGGATGATAGGCCACTTGAAACACGTTGAACTTAAATTGAAATACCAATACGGATGATGG
>JAULBS010138765.1:0-12865 GCA_032355785.1 Symmetromphalus regularis | reverse complement strand
CATAGACAGGACAGCACATATCACGGCCTTTGATAAACCAGTTGTGGACCACTGGTTGGAACAGAAAATAGCCCAAACAGGGAGCTCATTCAATTTCCTACATTCAATATAAGATGGGGATAACATAGCAGTGTGTAGTTGTGATATAACTGGTAAGTATGAATAATAATAAAAATTAGAATTTTTTTTTCTAAAACACAAAAATATTCTGACAACTGACAGAACACAATGACTGGTTAGTACAGATGCACCAGTTACAGATTATCAGTTTATACATAATAAAATGTTAATTATGAGCTATAAGTAAATCATCATAGATGTTTAAAACAAAATTTTGTTTCTTAACTTTGCATCAAAACAAGCACCTAAATTGACCTTGAAACTAATGTCATTAAATGAATTCAATGAACATATTCTAAACCTGCATCTTTCTAATTCAGAAATTTGAGTAACCCGAATTGATTTCGTTCAATTTGTTTACTAGAAAAAAACTGTAATAACAATGTATCGTGTTCTGTCAATCTTCTATAGTGAGTTTTGGACAGAAAACTATGTATTTTGTATCAATTCTATCAGATTTAATTAATTTTTTTCTGTATAAAATATAGATTTTTATCAAGAAGATACCAAATAAAAATAGTTATCTGATATTTAAATGTTGGTTTTTAATCAATATTAGTGTCCCTTATTTGACCTCAGCCTGAAGTGGTTTAATTTTGATTGTATATTTTTCAAGATTTTTACTGACATCCTATTCAGTTTCTGAGAAGCATGCATAAATATTTAAAATGAAATGATAGTCAAGATTTGGATTTAAACTGGTATGATGAAAAATATTTAGTATAATAGTCTTATTTGAATATAATATGGCACTGAAGATTGGTTGCTTAAATGTTTGAACTTCACCTAATGTAGTTTCACAATGTCATGTTATGTGAGCACTGATACTTAATAACCATGTCATCAAATAAAATGTTGATCACCCTAACAAAGCCAAATAGTTAATACCTTAGAGCTGGAATCTTTGTTTATATGCAGTGTTCTCATCACATTATTTATTGTGGTATAGCATCCTTTAGAATAGTGGAGGCAGCCATCTGTTCATGTGTTTCAAATACGATTGTAATTCATTTAATTTGATGTAATTCATTTTAATATAATTTGATTCTGTCAAAACAAGGGACGATAATTATTGGATTAAAATGATTTACTGCAGTTCAATTATATTCAGTCTTGTTTGTTGGAAAGTGTATAAGATGCCTTGTTGACTGGAACTAGTGGACTTGTTACAAATACTGTGTGCTTGACCCCTAATAACTGCTGATTAAACAGAGTGCTGGAGTGTAGTTAAACATTACAATTACATTAAAAGAGAAAAGGTATAGTTTTAAAACAAAAATGTTTGCTTTTTTATCCTTTTCAAATTAAAAAGACCTGTATTATAATCCTTAGTTTATCTCCACATTAATGAAGTAGTAATTTTTAGATTATTTCTATTATTTCTATTTTCTGATATTTATCCTAAGCTAGATTGATTCCCTTCAGCAAACCCATTTGGACATTTGGCTATTTCATGTTCCAACTAGAGATCCATTATTGGCATCTTTTGTATACACTTTCTAACAGACAGGAGATTTTATAACTATATATGGTGTAACAAAGGCCATGATACGTGCAGTCATGTCTGTGGGAGAGCATATACAAAAGATCTCATTCTGCTAATCAGTAAAGTTTGTTTTATTTAACGAAGCCTCTTGAGCACATTGATTTTTATCTTATCATCGGCTATTAGATGTCAATCACACGGTCATTCTCACATATGTCTTTAGAGGAAACCTGCTGCCCATACATAGGCTACTCTTTCCGATAAGCAGCAAGGAATCTTTTATATTCACTTTCCCACAGACAGGACAGCACATACCATGGCCTTTGATGAACCAGTTGTGGACCAATGGTTGGAATGGAAAATAGCCTAAACTGCAAAAGTGTCTACTGAGAAGGATCGATCTGACAGGTTCACGTCTGCTAATCAGAGAGAGTAGCGTATGTGTAACACCCAATAGTCGCTGAATAAACAGTGTGTTCGAGTGTTGTTAAAAAAAAAATCCTTTTCCTTTATTCCAAACTTGAAGGTGATGTCAATAAGAAACTGAGTTAGGCTTGTAAATGTATAGTCTTACAACATGCTCCATCATGGTTAGTTTCATTTCAGTCTTTGCTGCATTTTCCTGGCTTCAATCCATTGCATTTGATTAGTTACATTTAAAACCTTACAAAATGTTTCTGGCATAGAATGGTTGAATTTGGTCAGCAATATATCAAACTTTACAGCATGTGCGCACCATCGATCAGTTTAATTTGGTTAGTTAATAGTTCACAGTGTAAGGCATGTTTCTTCAGAGATAATTGAATTTAGTCAGATCTATTTCAAACTTAACAGTATGTTCCTGGTGTAGATCAGTTTAATTTGTTCAGCTTAGAAGTGAGTATTGGGTAGGGTGTTTTGGTTTTTGCATTCAAAACACAAATACACACTAATGGTTTTAATATATTATATCCAGTTCCTTGAGTCTGACAGACCATTAATTTATTAAGATGTGCCCACTTCCATATTGGTTCAGGTATGCCTTCCCTCAAAGCACCGTTGTCTTAAGGGAAGGGCAAGTAGCCTGAGACGGTATTCTTTGAGGGCAGACTCCTCCCCCAAATGCACCAATTTCTGCACACACACCTGCAGCTAATTATTTCAAAATTTATTGAATGTTGGCAGCATAGATCATTTAGTAAATGGCAGTAAATATGTTACTAACACTTATCTGGTTTTGGGTGTGAGTTTATAATGTAAGTGGGTGATACAGTTTGATGTCATCACTTTACTGCTAATAATAAGCTTTACCACTGAACAAGACTTCAAATGGACATTAATGACACACTGCGTTAATTGTTGTCAAAATCACAGTTTAACTGTTGGTGAGAAGATGAATGTTTCTTTAACATGGTTGCACACATTCTGATCACAATCTAAATATCAGTTCATTATCTTTCATCACAAAATGTGTGGTGGCATGAAAAAGCTTTTTTGTCAACGATGTAGATTTGATAGCCTTTGTGTGTCATATATGAATGCTTTCAAAAGCTTGCTCCATTCTGTGATCCTAACAGTGAATGTGATGGGGTTTTTTGATGGGTTTTTTATTTGTTTAATGACACAACTAGACCACATTGATTTATTAATCATTGGTTATTGGATATCAAACATTATTTTGATATGTTGTCGAGTGTGAGTCAGCCTCCAATTGGTTTTGTCATCAGCTTGGTCCACAGATGCACACTAATTAGATAATATATGTATTAAAATAGATTTAACTATAATAATTGTATGATACTGTCTGTAGTTAAATTACAAACATCATTTTTAGCATCAGAATGTGATGACAATAAAATACCAAGTACAGATGTGTTGAATGAAAATTGATTCTTATTTTGTCCATTGGCTTTGTGAAAAGGTGCTTAAATTCCTACTGATTGGAAGCTAAATAGTTTTTTCAGCTTGGCTGACTTTAGTTTGGTAGCTAAGAGTTTGTCATGGTCAAGCATCTTATAAAATTTCAATAACATTAATTTAGCTGTTTTTAACAAGGTGTCCCAACCAATCGAATTACATTAGTTATGCATCACTGTCCAGTATATTAATGAAAAAATGGACTTATGTACTGCTTGCTCTATGACACTAATAACTGAAATTATATCATGTCAAAATCTGAAATGATTACTTTACTGCACAACAGAAACAAAATAAAATTGTTTGTAGTCATACTGTTTAAGAGATTCCAGATTTTATAATTTTGGAGTCTGATGTTCTTACAACTATAATGCTTCAAAAACTTAAGGCCAATGGCTCCACATGCATGCTCAGACAATGCTCACACATAATTAAATTTATAGACTGGAGAATGAATTAGTCTAATTTGGTTTCCCCGGAACATTGATCCATGACAGCAAACATTGTTTTATATTTGTTATCTCTTGTTTTGTACTTGGGAACATTATTTCTGTGTGTTAAATTGATCAAGAAATCAATACTGTGGATCAGTTTTCACTTTTCTCACAGCTAAACATGTTATGGATTGTGTTGTAATCGGCATTTGCTTCAGTGGTGTGGGACTGGAAGTACTTGTAAAGTGTTCATCGAATTTGTGCTATTATAATCATCAATTTAAGAAGAAGTACTGACAGTAAGTAAATGGCTTTTAGAACATGAGCTCTGTTCTGTTGTAATCACCATACTAGTTATTTTGGACAGTAAGTAAATGGCTTTATAGAAGTTGTGCTCTGTCCTGCAGTAATCACCATACTAGTTATTTTGGACAGTAAGTAAATGGCTTTATAGAAAATGCTCTGTCCTGTAGTAATCACCATACTAGTTATTTTGTACAGTAAGTAAATGGCTTTATAAAATATGTGCTCTGTCCTGTTGTAATCACCATACTAGTTATAAAATCCTTACAAAATGATAATGGTATTATATAAGGCAAGTATATTAAGTCTTTAAAAAAAAAAGTTTAATATACAATTAAAAAAACATTATGTACTCGTAACAACTCATTTGTTGACAAGATAGGCCTCAATAAACATATTGTGAAAACATGCAGGCAAAACATGATTATTTAAATGTTTTATTGATAATATTATGTATCTCAGTTATTGTTTATTCTAGCACCTGATACATTTATATCTGAATAATTCATTGTATGCAGTGACAATTAATCTGTCTAAAAAGTGTTTGTATTTAGTCTGATTATTTGACTAGTAAATATTTTATTAATAGGAAAATTATTTATGAAGGACTCTGCAGTTGCGGTGACAGGACAATACCCACCCGGACATTCACCCCTGGAAATTATCCTCTATACATTATTCCCCAGACATTCACCCCTGGAAATTATCCTCTATACATTATTCCCCAGACATTCACCCCTCGAAATTATCCTCTATATATTATTCCCAGACATTACCCCCTGGAAATTACCCCCTAGGACATGAGCTCCCCATATACAAATATAAGGCCTAACCAGTTATAGTAACAGTACTAGTACTAGTAGAAACGGCAGTAGCAGTAGTTGTAGTAGTAGTAGTAGTAATAATATAAATAGTAGTAGTAGTAGTATTAGCAATGGTAATAGTTGTAGTAGTAAAAGTAATAGTCATAATAGTACTTACTACTACACTGCTGTTGATGCTATTATGTTTGTGCCATGGTTTTATCAAAGCATTCAGGGTTTGACCAATAAAGCCTCCTTAGCCATCACATTATAATGTACTAGGACATTATCCTCCCAGGGTTTTATGTCTGATGTTGGTAATGTCTGGTGGTGGGTATGTTATTGTCCGGGTGATAATGTCCAGAGGGGGTAATGTCCTAGTACTATATTAGTCCATTTTGGATGAAGGCTGAAAAATTACAAAACTGTTTATACAAAAATAACAAGCATGTTCTTGTAATAATATTTTTGTTGCTTCTAACAATACAAGATATTTAAAAAAGATATTTTATCAAAGGTGTGATTTATAGGTGATTTTCGTTCCATATGCAAGCATACCAGATATAAATTCCACATAAATTACTATGATATATAAAGGTTTTTGTATTTTCTTAAGGTACCAGTTTTTATGTGTTCAATATTCTGTTTATTTCACTCATTTACAATTTTGGAATCTTGTTATTAGAGACTGTCTGCCATATAAACCATCATTAAAGAAACAGTTTGTCTAAATTATTGTTTTTAAAACAACCATTTAGCATACTTTGTCCATAAATTAGTCTTCAAAATTACTGTATTTATACCAGCTACCAAATAACAGTTATTATATCAATAAGTATTTGATTAATACAACAATCTTTTCTGTCTTTATGATTCTACTCAATGTATAACCATCAGTCACTGCTTTACTTATTTTCTTATTTATATAATTATGTTCATTCAGATAGAACTTGTTCCTATCAGTGGTGCTTCATACCAAATGAGTATCCAATTTGTGTACTGACTACTTGGAAGACATTGCTCAATAATTATGTTGTCAGGCCAAATTGCTTTTCTGTTTTCATACATGAAAACTATCCTACCCCATTGTAATGATAACATAGCTTCCATTAATAGGTTGTCATGCAGATTTCTTCAAAAATATTGCTTCTTGCTTACCATATTATTTCTTCTACTGAAAATAGAGCAGTTTTGTAGGTGTATTCATTGTAATAATATTGTACATAAGGATTATTGGATACATCTTTGGGGATAATACTGTTTGATTATTGCTTTCTACATTACAATTATTATGTTGAAAATATCTTTGTTAATCTACTTGTGATAAATGGTATATGGGTAATTTTAATATAAAAATAGTGAAACAAAAGTCTTTATTTTCATAAATACATACAAGTTTCCCTTAAACTGTGCTGTAAATGTTTATGCTGTGACATTATGAACAACATTTCAATACAATAGATTTATGTGGAATCATGCTGTGTGCACTGGGTTTTTCGTTTTTTTCTCTCTTCATACTTGCACCATCTGTAACCACCCGCTGTTTGTAACTACTAGTTGTGAATTCATGTATTACAAATATTAATTTGGGCAGATAGTATTCTATTCACAAAAATTGATATTCTGAGAAAGGTTAGTTAGTATGTAATTTAATTTGGAAAAAATGCATTGATTATTAGGTAGAAATATGTTACATATCGATTATATTAATGTTATTTCATTATGCAGCTCATATAAATGTTTCCCACAGAAATATCAGTTGACATGTAAAATTTAATTAGTTGCACCATCTGTTTTCAGGAGGTAATTTGAGTTGTTATATATACTATTTCATTTAGAATGTTGAATATGTATGTGACTGTGATAGTACACTGTATCACACTGAGGCTATGAATATGGGATTTTCAGAAAATAAGCCAACTTCTTTCTAACTATGAATGTACATTGTATGTTTCTTTTTAGAAAATAATTATACCAACATCTTTATAACTATATAGGTGGGTATTTTTTGCCAATGTCTTTGTCTTTCTGTGTATATGGGATTTTTTTTGTTTAGAAAATAATTATGCCAACATCTTTCCAATTATACTTAAACTCTATCACATTGTGGCTATAGATGTAGGTTTTTTAGAAAATAATTTTGCCAGCATCTTTCTTACTATGGATGTAGGATTTTTCAAAAATAATTATGCTGACATCTTTCTAACTATGGATGTTGGATTTTTCTTAGAAAATAATTACGTAAACACGGGTTATTTTTTTTAGAAAATAATTATTCTAACATCTTTCTAACTGGCCTAGATTGAGTTTACATATATGATCTAGTAAGAAATCTAATTGGCTCTCTATATAGTTTCTTCATATTTTAATCATCTGTAAACAGACTTAGGTTAATTTCATAGCTTTCTTATCATTATGTTAATACTATTGGGTACAAAATCATGCCTCCTGCTTAAAGCTTATTATATTAATTAACTTTTATTTATTTACCATTGTTATATAATATGAGTGAGCAATTTTAGTTGTATTTTATTATCTTGTATATATGACTATAATTACCTTTTAGCACTGATTTAAAGGTTTGACTTTTCAATAGTTTACAATAATTGCATAAAAAATGATATAGATAAGATTATTAAGATACCAAATCAATGAGTTTGCTGTTAAGAAATATAAGTTAAATGCTAAAGAAATTGTTTCATTGGTAAGCAATATTTTTTTACTTCGGTATATATTCTTAACCAAAAAAGAAAGTACATGTATGCATGTTGAAATATTTAATTTCTTGGGGTGGTCACAGTAATTGTCAGTTGGCAGCAAACATGAGCACCTCCTCCTAAATGGTGTGGTTATCTAATTCCAGAATTTCTGCCAAGAATGTCATCTGGTTTATGAAGTAAATGACTATTGATTACATGCATAATTTCATTTTTGGTTGAGTATAGAAACATTGCAGTATAATAGTAAATCTATAAAACAGTATTACACTCATTAACTGTAATTTTTAATTTTTTTGACTATGATAATACATTTTTTGTTCGTTTATTCTGGCATCAGGCCTTTGATTTATGTTATTTTTGGTTCTGAGTTGGCCTGGATCCAGTAAACGGTATACGTCATGTCAATAAAAAAAACCTGTTGGCACAATAAGTCAATTGCATTTTGCCTCATTACCATTACGTATTATCTCTTAGAAGGTCTCTGGATAATAAATTAGTTGAACATAAATCTTAATTTTACTATACTGGATAATTTATTCATTTTGTAGATTCTTATAAACAAGTTTGACAATTATTAGGAGATATATATAAGCACTCCATGCACTGGGGCATTTTCTTATTTTATAAATTGATGATGGATAATTGATTGAATAATGAACACACTTATTTGTCTCCACATAGTCTACACTCATTGTTTGATCATATCAGTTTTGATTTTAACAGTATTAGTTAGTTGAGTTTGCATGCCACCAAGTCTGATATTTCAGGCTCATTATAGTTCAGCTGGTGAAGGTGGAAAACAAAAGAATTGTTTGTTTAACGATACCCCAGCACATTGTTTTATAGTAAACTGCTATTAGGTATCTGTCATATGGTATTCTGTGACTGATAGTCTTTATAGGAACCCTGCTACCGCCACATAGTCTGCTCTTTCTGATTAGCAGAAAGGGATCTTTTATATGCACTTCCCCACAGACAGGACTGCACATACCATGGCCTTTGATAAGCTAGTTGTGGTCCACTGGTTGGTGTAAATTTCCTAATCATTGTGCCACTAAGGCCTGTCAAGGTGGAAAACTTAGTGTTCTAAGCAGAGCAAGCTGTTAGAGAGCATACCTTTCATAGGCACAGGTTGTGGGAAAGTTTCTGACCAGATTCCCCACTTTCTATCATTCCAAAGAGGGATGATTTTGTCATGGCTTCTGTTGAAATAATGAGGCAAACCCTGAATTTAATTTAATATGGAAATGAGTTAATGAAAAAAGTTATAAATTATTCAATAATACTACAGTTTAACAGCTGATAACAAAACAAGTAACATTAGAAATAGCTGATTGATGTGTGCAATCTAATAATTTCTGATTGTAAACAGAATGGGTGGATGTTTCCAAGCTTGTTTTTCTCTTACATGCGTGTGAGTAATTTCACATTATTGTAGTACAAAAACACACTATATATTCAGCCTAATGTATTTTTTGTGTGTTTATTATGTCATCTGTATTTATTTAGTTCTTGTGCATGGTCATTTGTTCAATTCTACTTAACTTACAACTCGCCTAATTGTGTTGAAATGTGAATTCTAATTGTACAGCAAATGTTTGTGGATTTGTTTTGGTTGGAATTGTAAACATTACATTTAATTTGTGGATTGAGATGAGAGACTGATCAATAGTCTCTAAGGTATTCTGCCTTTGATGTGTGTAACTTGTTTACCTTCCATGACTTGATTAACATAGAGTGTAAATATTTCATGTAACTTGTCAGTTCTGGGTTAAATGGTTGAGATGTTTTAATCCTACATCTCTGGAGCCTTGAATGACTGTGGTTCAAAACCTATTGGAGGCTAGCTTACACTTGATTACTTGTCAAAATTACCACTTTTTAACATCCAATAGTTGATGATTAATAACTCAGTGTGCTCTAGTGGTGTAGTTTAAAAAAAAAATATAATAATAATAATATAAAAAATCCCTGCATTTCTGTTTCCTTTGCTAGTTCCTAAATCTGTTATCCATCATTTGCTTACTGATTCTATTCATTCCAAAATAAAATAACTTTGTCTGAATATTTGTCCATCTATGAATGTTATTACTTTAAGACATTGAGTTATCTTTTCTTGGCAATGACATAAACAAGATGGCAGCAACCTTAGTGCTTAACTACCCCCACATCTTGAAAGGGTGAAATGTATCATGTATATACAATTGCTGGAGTTTAATATATTTGTTTTTTTACTTTCTGGAGACTTATTTTTAAAATATGGCATATTTTTAGGTACAAACGTAGTGTTAAAAAATACAGAATAAACTATGCAAACAACATACCACACTGTGTAAACTCTACAAATACATTTGTAGTTCCATTGGGCAACCTTATTTCTATGAGTCTTATGAAATCAAAGTGGAATTGTTTGCTTTCGTCAACACATATTAGTATTATTACATGATGTTCATTGTTAGTATTAATGGTTAAGTGCAATACACTGTTTAGGGATGTGTGATAGTGTTAATTATTACACTAGCTCACAAACAATGGAATAAAGACAGGAGTTAAGCTTATAAAGTACCATTATTAAATTATTCATTTGTCTTTTGGGACAAGATAGTGTTGTTTCAGTGTTGGTCAAGCAACTATATGATCAGTTTGGGTGGTTTGGTTTGCCAAACATTGGTCTGGTGTTGTCTCAGTGGACTTGATATGTTTGTAGAGACCACCATTACAACAGTTACCAGTCAACAATCAATACCCTGTCCTCATTGTTAATACTTCTAATTTTGAGAAAGATTATACTATATGCTTCGTATTTGTTGCTCAGTTATTATTCAGGAATAGGCTACATTGTTGTTTACATTTCCAATGTAATATATTCTCACATACAATTTACTTAGGCCACTCTTTCCTGGGAGTGTTACTGTTATTGTTAAGATGGGATCAGTGAATGAAAAATGTCTAATAAACAAAACAAAAACAATCAATAATCTTGTCACAAGTTTTAGAAATATCTATAATTTCAACTATATGTATTGGATAAATGTTGAATTTCAATTAAGATATTGGAATCAATGAAAAATATCTAACTTCATAATATAACAATGAAAACAAAATATTCACTAAGTCAAATTTGCTTTTAATCATTTGTATGAAACATTAGACACTTTACCTAAGACAACCTATATGTTAATAAAATCCCTGATAAAAGAATTAAATTTGGATTTAAAAAAGAAATTGTAATTCTGCATTAAGTTGAGATATTGCTGTTTCCAAATGAATTGATGATTTCTTCAAATGTGTTTAAAAAGATTTCAGTACTCGTATTTCAGTCATCTAATCCTATGGCATGAGCCTCAGTAGTCCAGCAGTAGAACGTTAGATTCTCAAGCTGACGACATTGTTTCAAAACCCATTGTAGGCTGGTTTCACACTTAACTATGTGTCAAAACAACCAAGTGTTTGACATCCAATGGGCAATTATTAATAAATCAATGTGCTCTAGTGGTGTATTTAAACAAAAAAAACAAAATATCGAATACTATGGAATGTGTGACCTGTTTGTACTTTCACTGAGAGATTTATACAATGATGAAAAAAGTACTTCATGTTACCTCAGTTACACAGTTAATCATTCATGCTCTGTATGTGTCCAGTACATAATTCATTGCTTGGACAATAGGACTCATCTTTCTCCCTATGTGTCTATAATATTGATTAGATTTATTGACGTAGACAGTCGTTTATCCTCCACATGCTTCATGGTAATGTAATGGAGGAACTGTCTCTGACCAGAAACCATGAAGACTTAACTCCCAAGATGGCTGATAACTCATACAAATATTAAACATTTACTAGAATTCATCACAATAACATCAAAAAAAAAGGTTTGGTCATGTCCTTGTTTACAAAATGTGTAATAGAATATGATGCCAATCAAATTTCTGTAATTCAACAATAAGGCAAACATAGTTGTTAGGCAATTTAATGGTTATTAAAATGATCTCTGATGTATATGTTATTTTGACCTTTGTTAAAACAATGATTTATAACTGAAGGCTATGCTCATTGTAGGTACTCCCTGTGATTAGGATATATTCCTAAAGTATCCATTTTACAATGATTCATAAATATATACCTTCACAGATTTGGGTTCTTATGTAAAGATAAAGCTTTAAACATATCAGTTTTGTAATTCAGTAGAATAATGACTATAAGCACGAGCAATTACATGTAAAATAAAACCCTTTACTTCATGATTACCATCACCACCCAAGTTGTGCTTCACTTTTGTCTGTACCTTTCAAAGTTACTTGATGTAAATCTAACTCAGCATTGGATGGATATGATTACAGCATGACCAAAACAAAGCTCTTCTAAGACAGATGTTCAAATTTGGCTAGCCATAGAATGCTTCCAGCCATAAGGAACCAATGAGTGTATTTATATATTTTGTAAATTACCTATTTTCATGCTTTAGAGCTCTGCCTGTCATGCAGTATAGAAAAGCAGAGAGCTTGTTTCCATTTCTGTTTACTTGAAATCTGTCATTTTGCAACTTTGTTTATTGAAGGAGCAAGATGTGTGGTCTGTTTTTAATGAACTCTTAAAATATGCATCTCAGGATATCTAATTATAAACTGTTGTTGCTCAGTATTTGTAACTTTGTGAATAATAAAATGCAATTTGCAGGCACAAATGACAATTGAGCTACATTACATTGCATTCTAATATAATTTAAGGATTTAAAATATTTGTAAAATCTTTTTATAAGTATAAGTTACTCTACATGGTTATCATTTAATAGGTACTGTATTATGTTTAGGTTTCCTGTATTTTCTAAAAAACCTGTTGTATATTTTTCACTAAATGTTTCATGTAAAACTCATTTGCTATTAAATGTCAAACATTTGGTTATTTCGGTATGTAGTCAAGTGTGAGCCAGCCTCCAACAGGTTTTGTACTGCCATCAGCTTGAAAGTCCAATGTTCTACCATTGGACCACTCAGGCTCATGTAAAAGCAGTGGTTAAGCTATTGGACTCGAGGCTGGTAGGTACTGAGATCAAATCTCAGTTGAGGCATGGGATTTTTAATCTCAGTATCGGCTCCAACC